>JAKOOJ010000007.1:88727383-88799883 GCA_022577455.1 Arizona elegans | reverse complement strand
TGTATATTTGTCTATCTATGATCTTCCTTCCTTCCTTCCTTCCTTCCTTCCTTCCATCCATCCATCCATCCATCCATCTCTCTATCTTTCTATCTCTGTTGTAATCCGGATACTAAGCCACATGGGGTTTTGGAGATGGCAACCCACCAACCTCTTGACTTGCAGAAGGAAACTCATCCCCATGTCCAGTTTTGCAATAAGATGGGACGTGGGAGAGCCTAGAGCCATGATGGTGAACCTATGGCACGCATGCCAGAGGTGGCACGCATAGCCCTCTCTGTGGGCACACGTACCATCGCCAGCTGCTCTTCTGGTTTCCTGTCAGCTGGTCTTCGCAAGTGCAATGGCGCCAGAAAACCGGCCCAAAAACAGGCTGTTTTTCAGGCCATATTACGGGCTGTTTTCAGGCCGTTTTTGGCCCTGAAACCGGCCAAAAAACAGGCATGCACACATCGGCCAGCTGGTCTTCAAGTTGCGCGTTCCAGTTTGGGCACTCAGTGCCGAAAAGGTTTGCCATCCCTGGCCTAGAGGTCCTATCAACGCTCCCCCAACCTTCCTCCCAACTTCATTCTGGAACCCTGTGAAGCTTCCAGGTAGTCTTCAAGGGTGGCCCCATGTAAGGCACATTGCAGCAGTCCAAACGAGAGCTGGCCAAAGCGGGAATGACTGTTTGGGGGCACCTACACACATTTTTACCCCTTGTGTGCCCTGAGGGTAGCGTTACCTCCTGGCTGGTTACCAACGCAAGCTTTCTTCTCATTGGGAATGGCAACGTCTGAGCCAATGCGCAGGTCTAGGAGACAGGACATACATTTCTTTGCATGCGCTTTGGGCCCTTCCCAAGAAGAACCAAGTTAAAACGCTAGTTGGGAGCACTTTTCCGCTTCTCTTTTCTCAAGGGTTTCTCTGATGCAACATTCAGCTTTATTTCTCCCGCCCTGCTGTTGCAACCCCTGGCCCAATCTTGCTCGGTATTGACCGGGTAGCCCCATTGGTGCTTTGGCAGAGTTGGTCGCCTTAGTGACGGGTCCCGAAGTGGGCTCGGGAGGTTGGCACTTGCAAGTCCTCGGGTGGACTAAGATGCCAGAGAGAGCTTCGGTGTGCTGGACTATGGAAATAGTGTAGATAAATGTTTAGAGTTAAGGGACTGATGCGTTTGTTGTTCGTAGCTTTACCAAAGGAAGTTGCTTCTGTTTATGTTTTTCTTCCTTCTTCCTTGTACTTTTTCCTTTCCTGAGCTTTTTCATTTTTCAAATCTTTTTTGTTTATCTTTAAACTTTGAAAATAAACTTCCTCCCCTTCTGTCTTTCTATTTCTGTACATCTGTTTATCTATCGTTCTCTCTATATATATCTGTTCATATATCTTTCTTATTTGTCTGTCTGTCTATTTATCGTCTATCTAATCTACCATGTTTCCCCGAAAATAAGACCCTGTCTTATATTTTTTTGAACTCCGAAATAAGTGCTTGGCCTTATTTTCGGGGAGGTCTTATTATTTTGGAGTGAGATGGGGCTCCTCTTGCCGTTTTACCTGACTTCCAGCTCTGCGTTTAAATATTTTTGGGGAGGGCTTATTTTCAGGGGGAGGCTTATTTTAGCGCATGCACTCAAAAGCCCGATTGGGCTTATTATCAGGGGATGCCTTATTTTCAGGGAAACAGGGTACCTATCTACCTACCTATCATCTATCTATTATTTTATATCTATCTATCTATCTATCTATCTAATCTATTATTTATCTATATATCTATATTATCTATTATTTATCTATTATTTATCATCTATCTATTATTTATCTCTATCTCTATCTATTTATTATTTACCTCTATATCTATTATTTATCTCTATTTATCTATATCTATTATTTATTTATCTATATCTATCTATTATTTATATCTATCTATCTATCTATCATCATATGCTATCAGAGTTGCCAAAATTTGAAAGCCCCTTTAAAAAAAAAGTTTCTTGTCCATTTGTTCTTAGTTCCTCCATCCTAGCTACCTTAAATGTGCATGTCGGAGAGAGGAAGGCACAATATTTTGCTTGAATTCATACTTCTACACGCAGTCCTTGTTTAGCGACTGTCGTTACAGCAGTGATAAAAAAGTAACTTTGCAACCAGTTCTGCACACACATTTACGAACTTTTGTAGCTCTGTAAAGCAAGTGAAAACTCAACTCAGATTATCGGCACAGTTGTAGGTTCACTTAGCAACCGCTTCTCTTAACAACCAAGTTGCTGGTCCCAGAGTAACCTTCGCAAAAGGTCATCCCAGTGCTGGCTGGGGGATTCTGGGAGTTGAAGTCCACCCATTTTCAAGCTTCTTCCAAGGTTGAGAAACACTGAATTAGATCCTTTAAAAAATAGCCACCCTTGAAAACTGCATTTAACCAAGGTTTGATGATATTACAGAATAGAATATAGAATAAGAGTGTTGGAAGGGACCTTGGAGGTCTTCTAGTCCAACCCCCTGCTCCAGCAGGAGACCCTATATCAGGTTTATCCATCCTCGGCCACCCATCTTAAAGCATGCTGGCTGGGGGAATGCTGGGAGTTGAAGTCCACAAGTCTTAAAGCTGCGAAGTTTGAAGACCTCTGCTTTAAGATATGGAGACTTCAACTCCCAGAATCCACCCATCTTAAAGCATGCTGGCTGGGGAATTCTGGGAATTGAAGTCCACAAATCTTAGAATGGCCAAGATTGAACACCCTTTGCCCAACACAATTCCAGACAAATGTCTGTCCGATCCCTTCTTCAAAACTTCCAGCGAGGTTTCGAAACATCCTGGCAGAACAGCACAAGTAGTTCCCTACGTACGACTGGCTGCTTAGCAATTATTCGAAGTTACGACGGGTCTCCCCAGAGCTACTTACAACCCAATTTTCTCTCCGCCGCAGTCACGTGATCCCATTTTGGGCATTTAGCAGCTGGCACGGTTCCCCCGTTTGCTTCTCACCATCTCTCTACCCAGCTGCTCCTCGGAGGCATGGCTGGCACCTGAGGTTTCCTTGTTTGTGTACACAGAAGTGCTTTTTGTCCTGATAACAATCAACAAGCTGTAGTACTAACAATTCAAAATATCTCTTGATTGTCCCCTACCAACCTCCCTTTCCCAGTTCCTTTACAGAATTCAGCCCCAAATCAGTGTGGCTAAGTGGGACATGGGTTAAGTGAGTTTTGCCCCGTTTTACGACCTTTCTTGCCATGGTTGTTAAGTGAATCACTGCATGGTTGTTAAATGAATCCGGTTATCCCCATTGGCTTTGCTCGTCAGAAGGTCGCACAAGGCAATTACATGACTCCCGGACACTGCAACTGTCATACGTGAGTCAGTTGTCAAGCATCCGAATTACCATGGAGATGCTACAACGGTTCTAAGTGTGAAAAACGGTCATAAGTCACTTTTTCCAGTAATGTTGTAGCTTTGAAAGGTCACTAAATGAACTGTTGTAAGTCAAGGACTACCTGCATACCAGTATTCCTTCCTTCCCTTATTTTCCCCACAACAACAATCCTGTGAGGTGTGGGTTAGGCTGAGAGAGAGTGGTTGGCCAAGAGTCACCCAGTCAGCTTTCATGCCTAAGGCGGCACTAGAATTCACCATTTCCTGGAGATTGGCCCAATGTCACCCAGTCGGCTTTCATGCCTAAAGTGGGACTAAAACTTCCAATCTGCTGGGAGTGGCCTAAAATTTTACCCAGCCAGCATTCATGCCTAAGGCAGGACTAGAACTCACCGTCTCCTAGTGATTGAACCAGAGTCACCCAGTCAGCTTTCATGCCTAAGGCAGGACTAGAACTCACCATCTCCTGGTGATTGGCCCAAAGTTACGCAGCCAGCTTTTGTACCTAAGGTGGGACTAGAACTCCCCGTCTCCTGGTTTCTAGGCCATCCACTTAACCGGAAGATGCCACCTCAGCCCCACTGTATTTTGCTTTTTAATTTATTTAACCTCAACTTATTTTCACATTCAATACGTTAACATTTTATACATGCTTTTACCTCGTTTTGCTTTTTTTTTTTAGCTTTTCTGTTTAATCCTCCTCATTTTAATTGTCTTGTGTAGTACTTTTTTTTTTTTTTATCATAGCGTAAGCCCCGAGAGCCGCCTGACAGCGGGAATGGGCAGCTTATGAATTTTAATAAATAAATATATCATTTGTTGGGCCCTCATCCCATTTGCAAACTTGACGTGGTGGAAAAATTTAAAACCAGAAGCCTTGAGGAAAGGATGGATCTGACTTTCCTGAAGGGGAATATCTTTTAAAGCCACTGCTCTTCCTTTTCTTATCCTTCTGAGCCAGGAAGCTACGGGCCACGTTGGATGAATACACCACGCGAGTCGGGCAGCAAGCCATCGTCTTGTGCATCTCCCCCTCCAAACCCAACCCGGTTTTCAAAGTCTTTGGGGCAGCACCGCTGGAGAACGTGGTAAGACTCCTCTCCGCCTTCCTCGCCCCTCCCTAGTTGGAAGTGGATTTGAGTTGCCAGGAGTGTGTTTGTGTGTGGAGGGAATGGAGAAGTTTGGAAATTGCCAGAAGAAGATGGCGAATGGGAGTATTTGCCTCCGCAAATACTAACCTCAGAAAACCAGGTAGTTATTTTATTTTTACTCAAAGGGTAAAAGGTGAGAAACCAGAAAGCTCCCAGATATCCACTCTACATATCTACAACTGTGGGGCCCAACTATGCTCTCTGAGTTTGGTGGTTTTCTTGCAGACGTTTCATGACCCATCTGGGTAACGTCCTCAGGGATGGGTGCTCGGTGAGGTTCTCCGGCAGACGCTTGAGACTTTCAAGTCCCTCTTGGGAGGTTGAATTGAGGGGCAGCGCTTTGGGGATTGGGTACTGATAGAAGAGAATATTTGTAGCTCAAGAGTTGAACTGAGGGGTCCTGGGTGCTCTCTGACCTTGGAGGTTTTCTCACAGATGTTTCATGACCCTACTAAAGAACATCATCAGTGCTAAAAGGGAGTGTGAGGGTTGTGTAGTGGAAGAGGAGGAGGAGGATGACGACTCTGGGGTCCTTATTGCTCTCTGAGCTTGGAGGTTTGCTTCCAGAAGTTTCATGACCCATGTAGGTAACATCGTCAGTGCTAGAAGGGAGTTGGGTGTGTGGAGAGGAGGAGGAGGACTGTGGGATCTTTGGTGCTTCCTGAGCTTGGTTCTTTTGCAGACATTTCACCACCCAAATAGGTAACGCCATCAGAGCTAGAAGGGAGTGGGGTTTGCTCTCTGTTTACACAGAAGTGGCTTGCTTGTCAGTGTTGATGGGAGTGTTGTTTCCTTCTTGGCAGTTCCTTGATCACGCCAAGCCCCAAAACCCTAGAGAATACCTGGAAGCCTGGCATTCAAACAAATCGGCCATCAACAGGCACATCGATATAAACAACATCTACACACCATTCAAAAAAAGAGAAGTGAATATACTCCAGTTAAGGAACTGACAATTCGAACAGTAAGCAACAGCCTAATTAAGAAACACCCAAGAACACTCCCACCAACACTGATAGGGCAAACAAACTTGTATATAAATTAATGAGAGCAAACCTAGCACTGATCATGTTCTCTAGTTGGGTCATGAAACGTCTGCAAGAAGGCAACCAAAGCTCAGGGAGCACCAAGAAACCTATAGTTGTCCTCCTTCACTCCGCAACCCTCCTTCCTTTCTGTCACTGATGATGTTACCTAGTTGGGTCAGGAAACGTCTGCAAGAAAATCACCAAGTCCAGAGAGCACCATCCTCCTCCTCCTCCTCTCTGCAACCTCCCTTCCCTTCTGACACTGATTATGTTACCTAGTTGGGTCATGAAATGTCTGCAACAAAACCCCCAAGCTCAGAGCACCAAGCACCCCTCCCCCTCCCTCCTCCTCCTCTTCCTCTTCCCCTACACAAACCCCACTCACTCCCTTCCAGCACGGATGATGTTCCCTAGCTGGGTCATGAAACGTCTGCCAGCAAACCTCCAATCTCACCGAGCACCCAGGACCCCTCCTCCGTTCAACCCTGAGCTACGAACCCTCTCTTCTGCTGGTACCCAACCCCCAAAGCGCTGCCCCCTCGACTCAACCTCTCAAGAGGGGACTTGAGAGCCTGGCTGAGAATCTCACCAAGCACCACCACCAAAGTCCCTGCCCTCCCTTACAAAACCTCTCTGGCAACCAAGCCCTGCCACGGCTTAACGTTGCTCGCCGTTTCATCATCTCGCTGCCCCGCGCCTCCCATCCTTTGGGGGCCAAGGGCTGTTTTTCCCGGGCAGCTGCGGCGTTGTTTGCTCGCTCGTTCGCTCTGCCACTCAGCGCCACGAGCAACGCGGACGCATTCCTGCCCCTCCCCACCCCGTTTCCGTTACTTAGCAGTTTGTTCCCTCCTGTCGCTCTTGGCTCTTGTTTACCTGAACCTCTGCGATTCCCCACAGGTGCGCAAGTACAAGAGCATGATCCTGGAAGATTTGGAGTCAGCGCTGTTGGAGCACGCACCTGCGCCACAGGAGGTTAACTCGGAGCTTCCCCCTCTCACCATCGACGGGATTCCAGTCTCGGTGGATAAAATGACCCAGGTAACCATCCGAGGGAGGTGGAAACTTGGAGCAGGTTGCTAAGAGAGGGAAGGAGCATGACACGTCTCTGGCCGATTGATTTTTTTTTTTCCCTCCCCAATCAAATATCTCTCTCTGCCTCTTCTCACAACTCCTCAGAGGCGCACTTAATTCTGCCCCTCCTGGGAGAGAACCGCAATGATCTTCTAAAACGCCAGCAGTCCTCGACTTACGACGCCAATTTGAGCCCCAAATTTCCACTTGTTAAGCGGAAGACTTCTTAAGTGAGTTTTGTCCCACCTTACCGCCTTCCTCGCCACAGTTGTTAAGTGAGTCGCTGCAGGTGTTATATTGGTAACAAGGTTGTTAAGTGAGTCTGGCTTCCCCCGGGACTCTGCCCCGGGACTCTGCAACCATCACAAAGTTTTTATTATCTTCCTTTTCCTTCCTTCCTTCCTTCCTTCCTTCCTTCCTTCCTTCTTTTTCTTCCTTCCTTCTTTCTTTTCTTTTTTCTTCCTTTCTTCCATCCTTCCTTTTCTTCCTTCCTTCCTTCCTTCCTTCCTTCTTTTTCTTTCTTTCTTCCTTCTTTTTATTCTTTCCTTCTTTCCTTCCTTCTTTCTTTTTTCTTTCTTCATTTCTTCCCTCCTTCCCTTTCTTTCCTTCCTTCCTTCCTTCTTTCTTTTTTTCTTTCTTCCTTTCTTCCCTCCTTCCCTTTCTTTCTTTCCTTCCTTCCTTCTTCCTTCTTTTTCTTTCTCCCTTCCTTCTTTTTTTCTTTCCTTCCTTCTTTCTTTTTTTTCTTTCTTCCTTTCTTCCCTCCTTCCTTTTCTTCCTTCCTTCCTTCCTTCCTTTCTTTTATATTGTATTTTTATGTCCTCATATGCTGCCTTGGGTCGCCCTAAATAAATACAAACCCATTGCCAAACGTCTGAAGCCAGATTCCCTTTAACAGCCCCGCGGCTAACTTAACAACGGCGGCGATTCACTTAACAACTCTGGCAAGAAAGGTCGTAAAATGGAGCAAACCTCTCTCCACGGCTGTCCCGCTTAGCAAAAGCAGAAATTTGGGGCTCAATTGTGGCCGTTAAGTCCAGGACCGCCTGTATGTCAGGGAGGCCTCGCAAGCTGTGAAACCTGAACTCTTCTGGCGGCAACTGGGAAATTAAGGCTTGGCAATGTTGGGCTGTCTTCAGAACCCTGATTAGTCCTTGGGAAGCACCGCGATTGTGTTCACGGCTGATCACGTTCCCATAATTAAAGCTCTCGTGCCTGAGCGGGCTTGCTTTGCGTGGCTCTCCTTGATTGCGTCCCCAGGGCCCTTGACAAGTGCTCGGCGTGGTGCAAAACTCTCCGTTTCTAATTAATCCATCGGGGGACCCCAAAATAGAACTTTTCAAAGCAGCCAGATGGAGCTTATGGACTCCCATCAGAACCGAGACAGGCCTAACCTGAACAGATGCATCTCTCTCCGTCTCTGTCTTGGTCTGCTTCTCCCTTGCAGGAGTGGCGTTCGTAAGAAGCAGGTTTAAAAAAAAATTAAAATCACACCCCACAGGCCTTGGGGGTGGGTTGAAGAGGGCCCATTGCGTAGAGGAAGAAGGTCTACTTCGGGGCAGGTGGCCCCATGCTGAAGACCAAGGATTAACTGGGCAACCATGTTAGTCTGGGGCCGTAATGGCGAACCTATGGCACGCGTGCCAGAGGTGGCACGGAGAGTCCTCTCTGTGGGCACTCACGCCGACGCCAGCTACTCTTCTGGGTTCCATTGCACGCATGTGCGGCCGACAGCTGGTCCAGCGTGCAGCGCACCGGGCCAGCTGTTCTGTTCCAGGTTCTGGTGCTCCGGCACGCATACACACTCCAGTTTCAGCACTCGGTGCCGAAAAGGTTAGTCATCACTGGTCTAGGGCATCATTTCTCAACCTTGGGGACTTGAAGATGTGGGGTCCTGGGTGCTCTCTGAGCTTGGTGGTTTCCTTGCAGATGTTTCATGACCCAACTAGGTAGCATCATCAGTGCTAGAAGGGAATGGGATTTGGTAGGGGGGAGGAGGAGGAGGAAATGGATTATGGGGGTCCTTGGTGCTCTCTGAGCTTGGTGGTTTCCTTGCAGACGTTTCATGACCCAACTAGGGAACATCATCAGTGCTAGAAGGGAGAGGGATTTGCTTCCTGTGTCTATAACCCCACTCCTTCTAGCACTGATGATGTTCCCTAGCTGGGTCATGAAACATCTTCAAGAAAGCCACCAAGTTCTGAAACCAAAGACCCCACAGTCTTTATCCTCCTCCTCTTCCTCTTCCTCCTTCTCTTTTGCAAATCCCTTTCCCTGCCCGCACTGATGATGTTACCTAGCTGGGTTATGAAATGTCTTCAAAAAAAAAAGGAAGCCACCAAGCTCAAGAGCACCAAGGACCCAAACAACTGAACCCTGAGCTACAAATACTCTCTTCTATCGGTACTTTTTAAGATACCTGGACTCAGCCTGCTGGCTGGGGAACTCTGGGAATTGAAACCCAGCCCTTTTCAAGTTCCAAAGGCTGAGAAACACCAGTCTACAATATACCAAACTCATAAAGAGTTGTGCTGCACCTTTTGTGGATTAACATTTTTTTAAAAAAATAAATAGCTTACATAAAATGCTTTCCGATCACAATATACTGCAAGATTATTTAGGAGACACTAGGGGGCGCTGTAGTGTGATTATTTTCATAGTTATTATACCTCTTTATGGAATGACTAGGAAAACCTGAAAATCTTGGATTTCATATGTGTGGTAGAGAAAAAGAGAAACATTGAGTTAAGGGAAGGTTGTCTTTAAATCAAAGACAGGCAGTCTTTGAGCAGTTGTGCCCTACCCTTCACTCTCCAGACCTCCATCCGGGAGTCGGAGGAATAAAATTTTCCATTCCTGTCGTTTGACCTCTTTAAAAAGGTTTTCAGAAAGCCTTGGGGGGTGGGGGGGAAGGAAAGTCACTCCCTTTCCTTCCTACCCAGAGAAAAAGGAGGAGGAGGATCCAAAATCATGCTATCAAATTTCACCCACATTTTGCAGCCACGTACTCTCAGGGCAAAAATCAGAATATCGCCTGTTACCCTCTGTGGAACCAGCAGTTCATTTTCGAACAAGCAGGATTGGAAGAATACAGATTGACCGTACTTGAGCCAAAAATATCCAGGTGTTGAGGCTTTTTCTCATTTTGCGACCTTTCTTGTCACCATTGTTAAGTGAACCCCTGCAGTTGTTAAATTAGTAACACGGTTGTTAAGTGAATCCGACTTTCCCGTTGACTCTGCTTTTCAGAAGGTCGCCAAACTGCGACCGTCATAAATACAGTTGACAAGTGTCCGAATTTTGATCCCGTGAGCGTGGGGATTGCTGCAAAGGTCGTAAGTGTGAAAAGCGGTCATAAGTCACCTTTTTCAGTGCCCTGGTAGCTTCGTCACTAAACGAATGGTTGTAAGTCAAGAACTACCTGAAGTTGACTCAGCCTTCCATCCTTCCGAGGTGGGTAAAATGAGGACCCAAATTGTTGGGGGCTCTGTAAAACCGCTTAGACAGGGCTGTAAAAAGCACTGTAAAGCAGTATATAAGTCTTAAGTGCTATTACTAACTGTATTGAGGCTTTTGAATTTGGGTGTTGAAGAAGATTCTTGAGAAGACCATGGACAGCCAAGAAAACCAACAAAACCAACAAATGAATCTCCCAAAGGCGCTTTTAAAGACACCTGGATTTTTTGATTTTTCTTTAAGACATTTCACTTTCTCATCCGAGAAGCTTCTTCAGTTCTGACAGTTCTGGTGGGAAACTATGATCTGGACAAATGAAAACAGATGGACCGTTAGACAATCAACCCGAAATTCCGACTGAAGGTTCAAATGATTCTACTTTGGACATGTGATGTGAAGAGAAGACATTGATGCAAGGAAAGGTAGAAGGGACACTCAGCGGCCCGGTGGAAGGACTGAGATACGGTGGTACCTCGACATTTGTTGGAAATCCATTCCGGAAGACACAAAGAATACTAAAACTTGATGAGTACCGAGAAAACGACGTGATTTACCACATGACTTGCTATTTCAGCCAGAAGAAATAGTGAGTCACAAGGCCGCCAACATGAGCAAGTTCTTCCTTGCACGTCGAATGCAGGGAGAAAGACGAGTGCCGGGACAAGATTTCCGCTTCAAAACATGCCGAAAACTGAATTCAGTGAGTTTTGAAGGGTGCCATGGTATGATGGGTGCACTCACTGTTGAAAGACCTGACCTGGACAAATGAGAACTTTTCTTTGGTCAATTCCTGAGGTCAATTTCTGCAAAGTTAGAGCCAAATCTATCTGTGTGGTCGCTAGGAGCATTGTAGACCCAGCCAGGTCCAAAAATGCTAGAGAATTCCTGGACGCCTGGCATTCAGGCAAATCAGCCATCGACGGGCACATAGAGATAAGCAACATGTACACACCATTCAAAACCAGTGCGAGCTGCACTGGCTCCCAGTGGTCTTCCGGGTGCGATTCAAGGTGTTGGTTACCACCTTTAAAGCGCTCCATGGCATAGGACCCGGGTACCTTCGAGACCGTCTTCTGCCACCAATAGCCTCCCACCGACCAGTTTGCTCCCACAGAGAGGGTCTCCTCAGGGTGCCATTGGCCAAGTTATGTCAGCTGGTGACACCCAGGGGGAGGGCCTTCTCTGTGGGAGCCCCAGCCCTGTGGAATGAACTGCCCCTGGAAATACGCAACATCTCCGACCTCCGGGTGTTTCGTTGCGCATTGAAGACCCTGTTGTTCCGCCAGGCCGGGCTATCAACTTAATAATTTTAAATTGGGGTATTTTAAATTTTTGGGGTTTTAAATCGGCCAAATCTATTTAATTATTTTAAATTTTAATCATTGTTGTGTCTTGTGTTTTTAAATTGGCTGTACACCGCCCTGAGTCCTTCGGGAGAAGGGCGGTATAGAAATAAAATTATTATTTATTATTATTATTATTATTATTATTATTATTATTACTAAAACAGATGATTCAAAAGCTAAAAAAACCCCAAAAGACTACCTTGCCAACACCAACTTCATGGCACATAATCAATCAATTGTTCAATCGATTCCTGGAGTGCTAAGTTAGAGCCAAAAATATCTGTGTGGTCGCTAGGAGCATCGTACACTGAGCCAGGTCCAAAAATGCTAGACAATTCCTGGACGCCTGGCAGTCAGACAAATCAGCCATCAATGGGCACATAGAGATAAGCGACATGTACACACCATTCAAAACAGATAATCCAAAAGCTAAAAACCCAAAAGGCTTCCTTGCCAACACCAAATTCATGGCACGTAATCAATCAATTGATCGTTCGATTCCTCGGGTGCTAAGTTGGGGCGAAATCTCCAGCCTTCCGTCCCTTGATATCTTATCCTGGAGGACAAACACGCATCTCAATAACGGCGTGTTTCTCCGTGAAGAAAAGAAGACCGCAGAGTCCTGTAGAGGATGATGCAACTCTCAGCGGCCAGAATCAGCGACTCTGCCGACGAATACACCCTAAACGCTGCAGCATTTCCCCATGGGTTTTTTTTAAAAAAAAAATAATAATAATCTTCATTTTGTGCAGCACCTTTGTACATGATGACACACAACGTTCGTAGGCTCCACGGTTCATCCGGCAAGAATTTCCAAGGCAATTTCCACGAAATGTAAATAGCGACATTATGGGAAGGGTTGAAGAACAGTGTAAACAGCTGAAGAAGTGAGAACTGTGGATGGATCCAGTTGAGGATTCCCTCGTTTTATTTAGTTTTGGTATTCTCAAAGAGTCTTCTCCAATGCCAAATTTCGAAAGCATCAATATTCTTTCCACCTTGTCCCAAAGGTGTTTTTTCAAAAGGCAACTGGACTTCCTTTGTTTTTCCTTGAAGATGTTTCGCTTCTCATCCAAGAAGCTTCTTCGGTTCTGATTGAATTGGTGGTGGATGGAAGGATTTAGACTCCTTGCAGTCATCTGGTCGTTAGTGCTCTCTCTGAGAGTCATTGTGGCCGCTTGGAGGTTTATCTGCACCCTCAGGGTCACCTGAGTAACCTTCCTTCCATTCTTCACCGTTCAGTAGAACTGAGGAAGCTTCTGGGATGAGAAGCAAAACGTCTTCAAGGAGAAATAAGAAAGTCCAGTTGCCTTTTGAAAAAACAGCTTTGGGACAACCTGGATGACTGAGAATCTCAATAGACATCTTGCTGGCTTGGATGGATGGATGGATGGATGGATGGATAGATGGAAGGAGGGATAAGAATACATTACAGATAGCGCTTGACGTGCAACGATTAAGGGACCATTCAAAGTTACAACAGCACTGAAAACAATGATTTGCCACTGGTCCTCACATTTACGTCCGTCGTAGTATCCCGAGGTCACATGATCAACCATTTGCAACTTTCCCAGCTGCTATCCGACCAGCAAAGCTGGATTCGCTTAATGACTGTATGATTCACTTAACAACCTCAGCAGTCCGCTTACCAACCGTGGCAAAAAAGAATATCGGGTTTATTGAATAACAGAATAAGAGAGTTGGAAGGGACCTTGAAGATCTTCTAGTCCAACCCCCCTTGCTCAATGAGAAAAGCAGGATGCGACTCACTTAACAACTGCCTTGCTCAGCGATGGTGATTCTGGTCCCAATTACAGTCGTAAGTCGAGGACGACCTGTGTATAGGTTCAAGTCTTACAATACCTAAGATGGCAGCATGCAATTACAAATCTGTGGTGAAATTTCCTTTGGTGTTTCCTTTCCTTTTCTTTTTTCATGGCCTTTTTTCCCCCATCGGACTGTGCATTATTAGAAGTAAAATTCCAAATCTTTCAAAACTCCTTTGCAATAACTGCAGAATACTTCTGCTCTTAAGTTTTTGGGTACGGAGAACAAGGGATGGAACAGGAGTTCTGGCGGATAGTTCCTGCCCCATCCCAAAATGCATTAGGAAAATTCCACTTTGCTCTTTTGTTAAGTTTCTCCAGGATCTCTGAAAATCTTGCTTCAATATGATCCGTAATGGGCCAGTCTGCTGCTTGCCTCTTGATATCATCTATATATTAAATATGTATTTATTGTATGTTTATATACAATATAATTATGATATAACCCTGCATATCCCAGTGTAGACCTGGTCCTGCCAGCAGGCCTGGGGAATGCAGAGTGGGATGGAGCCCATTAAATGGGCTCATGTGATGTGAGGAGGGTTATTTGATTATATTATTTTATTTATGATTCTCTCATTAGTTTTATTGTGTTTTTTTTTCATATGAGGTTTTTATATTCTTGTAAGCCGCCTTAAGATGCCAGGTGCGAATAGGCAGCAACATAAATTTCCTAAATAAATAAAAATATTAAGACATATATTTTGACATTGTAAGCCTCTCGGGCTCACCTTGTGGTTAAGATGGATGGCAAATAAATTTAATGAATAAATACAAATAAATATCTTTGGATAGTGAGGTAGGTAGCGTTTAAATTTCATAAATATAATGATGACCTTCTTGCATTTCGATAAGATCTGTTCAGGTAGTCCTCGACTTATGACCACGACTGAGCCAAAAATTTATATCGGTAAGTGAGAAATTTGTTAAGTGAGTTTTGCCCCGTTTTACGGCTTTTCTGGTCACGTTCGTTAAATGAGTCGCTGCAGTTGTTAAATTAGTAACACGGTTGTTAAGTGAATCTAGCTTCCCACTTGACTTTACTTGTCAGAAGGTCGCAAAAGGGGATCACGTGACCCCGGCACACTGCGACCATCATAAATGTGAGTCCGTTGTCAAGCATTCGAACGTAAATCACGGGACGCTGCAACGATCGTAAGTGCGAAAAATGTTTGTAAATCACTTCTTTCGGTGCCGTTGTAACTAGGAAAGGTCATTAAATGAAACTGTTGTAAGTTCGAGGACTACCTGTGATGGGCCAAGCTCTTGATGCAGACCTTTGTTTCCCCAATCTTTACTTTTTTATTATTATTATTATTATTATTAATATTATTATTATTTTCTTAATGCCACAGGCCCAGCTGAGAGCTTTCATCCCTGAAATGCTGAAATACTCAACGGGTCGCGGAAAGCCGGGCTGGGGGAAGGAGAGCTGCAAACCCATTTGGTGGCCAGAAGACATTCCCTGGGCTAACGTCCGCAGTGATGTCCGGACAGAAGAGCAGAAGCAGAGGGTAGGTCTTGAACACCTTCCTTCCTTCTTCTAGCAACAGACTTTTCTTAGGTTTGGCACACGGTGAGGCCTATAAACTTTGGGGCTTGATTAAAGTAAGAACAAAAATCGCTCAGAAGACCCCACATATGGAGAATACCCCCACTATAGTTTCAACTGGAAAACGATGAGCATCCTAGACCAAGCCAAGTCCTAAAAGATGCTAGAGAATTCCTTGTAAATAGAGATGTTTACAGATCAGCCATCGATGGGCACATAGAGAGAAGCAACATTTGCACGCCATTCAGAAATGGCAATCAAAAAGCTAAAAGGCCAAAACTCTTCTTTGCCAGCAATGAATGCCCCGATAAGCAGAGATTAACACCAAAATTAATACTAGACCAACAATCAAGCAATAAAGAAACGCCAAACACGGCATTACCAACTCGTACAAACCATCAAACATGAAACAACAGCCTGATCAAGGAGCCAGCAAGAACCCTCCAACACTGACAGGGCAGGCTACTTGCATATAAATAGAGTGCAAAACCCCCCATTCCTTTCTGGACTGATGGTGTTACTTAGTTGGGTCACAAAACATCGGCAGAGAAAACAACCAAGCTTAGCGAGCACCAAAGACCTCAAAGTTGTCGTCTTCGTCTTCGTCCTCCCCCTCCTCGCAACCCCCCTCCCTTCTAGCACTGATGATGTTACCTAGTTGGGTCATGAAACATCTACAAGCCAATAACCAAGCTCAAAAACCTCGTTAACCGGATGCTGTATTGCATTGCATCACATCCTGGAGAGTCAGACTAGCCAGCTTCCCACCACCTTGGCCTTAAACACAACTCATGGTTTTCCAGATAGGCTCTTTCAAACCATGAATATTAACAGAATCACAGAGGTGGGAGGGACCTTGGAGGTCTTCTAGTTTAGTCCAACCAGGCAGGAAACCCTCTACCATTTCAGATAAATGGAGGTCGATACTCTTCTTGAAAACCTCCAGTGTTGGAGCACCCACAACCTCTGGTGGCAAGCTGTTCCACTGGTTAATTGCCCTCACTGTCAGAAAAAATGTCTCCTTAGTTCCATGGTGCTTCTCTCCTTGATTCGTTTCCATCCATTGCTTCTTCTCCTGCCTTCAGGTGCTTTGGAGAATAGGCCAACCCCCTCTTCTTTGGGGCAGCCCCTCACATACTGGAAGACTGCTATCATGTATTGGAAGGTGCAAGAAATGAGAATAAAATCATATTTTTGCTCCAGTAAATCTGACTTCATAGAATTTTAGGGCTGGAAGAGACCTTGGAGGTCTTCTAGTCAAACCCCAAGGCAAGAGATCTTCCACCATCCAAGACAAATGGTTGTCCAATCTTTTCTTGAAATCCTCCATTGATGGAGAGAACCCACCACTCCAGGAGGCAAGCGATTCCATCGTTCTCACCGTTAGGAAATTCCTCCTCATTTCAAGGTTGGCTCTCCTTCTGAGGCGCTTCCACCCATCTGCACTGGGTAAAATTTACCAGGTGGTCTAAATGTTCTCTGGGTGACATGACATCAAGTTGGCTTTTGTCAAGGTAACAATTCAAGAGCTGACCAGCTGATGCAATGAGGGGAATGAGTCAGCAGGGTTTTTGGCTGTTATCCCTTTAAGATCCTGTGTTTTGGCTGTTATCCCTTTAAGAGCCTTAAGAGGAGGCCCTGCTAGAGTGTTGGTTGGTTCGTCAAGTTTCTTCCCTGCTGTAATTGCTGTTTGTTTAGATACTGCTTGTAGTACATGTATGTATATTATTTCTATATTCCTATTGTAGATAAAGAACCATGATTTGATACAAACCACTGTTGACTGTATTTGCTCCTGGCTTGATACACGTGGTAGACCTGGGCACACCTGCCTCTCTCAGTCCCTCTGATCTTTTCTCCTCTCTCCTTCTCACCTGGCCTCAGGTGTCTTGGACCCAGGCGCTGCGGACGATTGTGAAAAACTGCTACAAACAGCACGGCCGGGAGGACCTGCTCTACGCTTTCGAAGACCAGCAGACCCAGTCCTTGACCGCCACGCACAGTATAGCCCACCTGGTTCCCTCCCAGACAATGGTCCAGACCTTCAGCAACCCTGACGGCACGGTGTCCCTCATCCAGGTGAGGGTTACAGGGGGACTCAGTTCATGCCCCACCTCGGCCTGGCGTTCAGATCGTGGAGGGGAGAGAGTTCTGGGTTCTCCGTGCTGAGCGAAAGTAGGTTTGGGAGTCCGGTCACTCGCGATTAATCCCAGAGGCTCCAGGGTGATCTTCAGCAATTAGATCTGGGGAAATGGGCAGATTCCGGATCTCCTGAAGGACCAAGGAATGTGATCTTTTCCCTTAAAAGCTGTGTGTGGAAACAGCATGGGACAGTTCATATGAGGGATTTTTTTTTAAAGAAAGTAGCATTATAGAGTTCTGTAAAAAGTATGCGATCATACTTTCACAGGAAAAGGAAAAATTGGATGTAGTATAATTTCCTTCCTCCCTCCATCTTCCTTCCATCCTTTCTTCCTTCTCTCATCTCCTTCCCTCCCTCCCTTCCTTCCTTCCCTCCCTCCTACCCCTCTTTTCCTCCCTTTCTCCATCTTCCTTCCATCCTTTCTTCCTTCCTTCATCTTCACCTCCTTCCCTCCCTCCCTCCCTCCCACCCACCCTTCTTTTCCTCCCTTTCTCCATCTTTCTTCCATCCTTTCTTCCTTCTCTCACCTCCTTCCCTCCCTCCCTTCCTTCCTTCCCTCCCTCCTACCCCTCTTTTCCTCCCTTTCTCCATCTTTCTTCCATCCTTTCTTCCTTCTCTCATCTCCTTCTCCTCCTTTCCTCCCTCCCTCCCTTCCTTCCCTCCCTCCCTCCCACCCATCCTTTCCTGCCTTTCTGCATCTTTCTTCCATCCCTTTTTCCTTCTCTCATCTCCTTCACCTCCCTCCCTCCATTTTCCTTCCATCTTTTCTTCCTTCTCTCATCTCCTTCCCCTTCCTTCCTTCCTTCCTCCCTCCCTCCCTCCAGCTTCCTTCTTTCCATTCTTCTCTCTTCTCTTCTTTTCCTCCCTTCTTCTCTCCCACTCTCCCTTCTTCCTCTCATCCTGATGTCATTGGTCCAATGTCACACTGTCAGTGTGTCTCTGCCAGTGGTGGGTTTCAAATTTTTTTACTACCGGTTTTGTGGGTGTGGCTTGGTGGACGTGGCATGGCTTGGTGGGCGTGGCAGGGAAAGAATACTGTAAAATCTGCATTCCCACCCCACTCCAGGGGAAGGATACTGCAAAATCCCCATTTCCTCCCGATCAGCTGGGACTCAGGAGGCAGAGACTAGATGGGTCAGAATTTTTACTACCGGTTCTCCGAACTACTCAAAATTTCCGCTACCGGTTCTCCAGAACTG
Source organism: Arizona elegans (assembly GCA_022577455.1). Taxonomy (NCBI): domain Eukaryota; kingdom Metazoa; phylum Chordata; class Lepidosauria; order Squamata; family Colubridae; genus Arizona; species Arizona elegans. The sequence continues at coordinate 88,781,765 of JAKOOJ010000007.1, read as the reverse complement.
GTCAGAACCTGCTGAAACCCATCTCTGGTCCCTGCCCTTCCCAACCAATCCGCTCCCCTCCCCTCGTGGATCTTTCCCCCCCTCCCCCTGGCTTTGTGACTGCTGAGACCTCGGGAGGGGCCCCTGGTGACTTCTGGGTGTCTTGCAGGTTGGTACCGGAGCCACAGTGGCCACCTTGGCAGACGCCTCTGAGTTGCCCACCACTGTGACGGTCGCTCAGGTGAACTACTCCGCCGTGGCTGATGGAGAGGTAAGGGGCCCCTTAACAGAAGCACCCGCAATTTCTGCTTTCATAAAACAAATGACAATGACGGTTGTAAGTCCGAGAACTGCTTACAGTCCAGGGATGGGCAACTGTGGCCCTTTTACAACCTGTGGACTTCAACTCCCAGAATTCCTGAGACAGCCAAGCCTGGCTGTCTCAGGAATTCTTGGAGTTGAAGTCCACAGGTTGTAAAAGGGCCACAGTTGCCCGCCCCTGGCTTACACCTATCTCTTCGTTTCAATTGGGATAAAGTCAGGAGTCCGCAACGAACCGCTGTTTAAAAAAGGACGTAAAATCGGGCGCGGTCACATGGTGACTCGCTTAGCGACCAGAAGCGACTTCAGGCCTCCGTTCCCATCGTAAGTCGAGGACCCCCCGTCCTTCTCGTTCATTTCAACCGAGCTGACTCCAAGGCTGCTTGGCACCTTCTGAAATAACGTCGGACTGAAACGAGCCAGGATGGGAATCCGATAACAATCTGTTAAATTGGGGAAGGGGAAGGCGGTCTCCCCTCCCCCCTTTTTTTTTTTAACCTTGCTCCCAACCCCCTCACCCCGCCCTTGGTCTCCAGGCCTTTGTAGCAGCCTCGTTCTCCCCCGCCCCACAACAGTGTAGGATTCTCAGAGCAATAGAGGGCAGCACAAAACAGCTTTGTTTCCTCGAGAAAACCGGATTTCCATCTGAAAAACCAGCTAAAAATTGTGGAGTTTTTTGTGTCCGCGTTTTTGATTCCGCCCTTGAAAATTTGCTCAGGAAGACAAGCATCCTTTGTCTGAGCAAAGCTGGACACTTTCCCCCTTGCTTAGGCTTTTCTCAGGCGCTTTAAACCCCCCCCCCCCCCGCTGTGATATCCTCGACTTACGACCCTCGGTTTATGACCATCAAGGAGCCTGGCCATCCTGGTCGTAAAACTGATCATCCACATGACCTTAATGAGCTTTTTAGGCATTAGTCATTAAGCGAACGCCACGGTAGTAAAGCAGCCCGTCATGGTCATTAAATGAACAACGTGGTTGTTAAGCGAGCCAGTGGTTTGCTCTGGGCTGGTTTTGCCAAACATTGGAAGCCAATTTTTTGGTTAAAACTGTTGTAAAATGCAGGATGGCACAAATGGCCATAAATGCAGGTCACGTGACCGCAGGATGAGTTGGCTTAACGACCACAACGGAGCCCAGAATTTATGTCCCTAAGCGAGACATTTTGTTAAGTGAGTTTTGCCCCGTTTTACGACCTTTCTCACCACCATTGTTAAGCGAATCACGGCGGTTGTTAAAGTTAGTGAGACGGTTGTTAGGTGGATCTGGCTTCCCCGTTGACTTCGCTGGTCAGCAGGTCGCAAAGGGGGATCACGTGACCCTGGGACACTGCGACCGTCATAAATACGAATCAGTGGCCAAGCATCTGAATTTTATTCACATGACCATAGGGATGCTGCAGTGGTCGTAAGTGCGAAAATCGGTCGTAAATTACTTTCTTCGGTGCTGTTCTAACTTGGAACGGCCACTAAACAAACTCTCGTAAGTCGAGAGCCGTACCTTTTGGGGACCCGTCATATCTTTGACCGCTTGCTAAATGAGCGGACGTAAGTCGAGGAGTCCTGCAACGGCTCTCTCGTCTCCTCCATCCCCGCCAGGTGGAGCAGAACTGGGCGACGCTACAGGGGGGCGAGATGACCATCCAGACCACCCAGGCCTCCGAAGCCACGCAGGCAGTGGCCTCCCTGGCCGAAGCCGCCGTAGCCGCCTCACAGGAGATGCAGCAAGGCGCCACGGTCACTATGGCGCTCAACAGGTAGGAGAGGGGTCCTGGGTCCCCATTTGAACCCTTGACCAGATCTCGGTAACCCTGGTTGGTTGGTTGGTTGGTTGGTTGGTTTCTTTCTTTCTTTCTTTCTTTCTTTCCTTTCTTCCTTCCTTCCCTTTCCTTTCCTTTCTTTCTTTCTTTCCTTTCTTCCTTCCTTCCCTTTCTTTCTTTCATCTATCTTTTCTTTCTCTTTCTTCACTCCCTTCCTCTCTCTTCTTCCTTCTGACCCCTTCCTTCCTTCCTTCCTCTCTACTTCCTTCTTACCCGTTCCTTCGTTCCTTTCTCTCTCCCTCTCTCTTCTTCCTTCTTACACCTTCTTCCTTTGTTTCTTTTTGTTTTCTCTTTCTTTCATCTATCTTTTCTTTCTCTTTCCTCCCTCCCTTCCTCTCTCCTTTCTTTCCTTTCTTTCTTTCTCTCTCTCTTGCCTCCTTTCCTTCCTCTCTCTCATTTATTCTTCCCACCTTCTTCCTTCTCTCTCTTCTTCCTTCTTACACCTTCTTTCTTTGTTTCTTTTTGTTTTCTCTTTCTTTCATCTGTCTTTTCCTTCTCTTTTCTCCCTTCCTTCCTCTCTCCTTTCTTTCTTTCTCTCTCTCTTGCCTCCCTCCCGTCCTCTCTCTCATTCATTCTTCCCACCTTCTTCCTTCCTCTCTCTTCTTCCTTCTTAAACCTTTCTTTGTTTCTTTTTCTTCTTCCTTCCTTTCTTTCTCTCTCTCTCTCTTTCTTTCTTTCTTTCTTCACCCATCTCATTCTTCACAGCTTTAGCTTTTCCTGCAGCTGTCACATTCCCTTCAGCACCGAATGATAAGAGCTAACCTACAAAATCCTTTTTTAAAAGAAATAGAATAGGTTCTTGTTTTCATTCTCCAGCGAGCAACCCAGTTTCTTTTCGGTGCATCCTTGGGAAACGCAGTGACTGGGATATTTTGGGGGCGGGGGGGGAGGGGGGCACTGCACAAATGCCAACGCGCTGGATGTCTGTGGGGTGGGCTCCCCCCTGTCCCACCCAGGCTTTGTCAGCCTGCTGGCTCAAACTCCTCAGCGCAGAAGCCCTGGCCTTTCGCAGGAAGCTCTCTCCGGCTGCGTGGGAAGCAGAGATCGCTTTCCAGGCTGGCTTTGGTAGCGGGAGATTAATGGCGTCCCTGGAGAGTTGTGTTAACAAGCCTATGAGCACCTGAGCTGACTTGAGTGCCTGGTGGGGGTGGGGTGCAGAGAGAATGTGGCTACCTGTGAAAGGAGTGTGTGGGGGGAAGGTGAGAGCACTGCATGAAGCTGAGAAGGATCAGACAGAACAAAAACAAGCATTTTTTTTTCCAACGGAGTTGGTGATGGTCACTGGAGAAGGGAAAGCTTTTTTTTTTGTTTTGCTTTAATTTATATGCCGCCCTTCTCCGGAGACTCAGGGCGGCTTACAATGCGTTAAGCAATAGCCTTCATCCTTTTGTATATTTATACAAAGTCAGCTTATTGCCCCCACAATCCGGGTCCTCATTTTACCTACCTTAGAAAGGATGGAAGGCTGAGTCAACCTTGAGCCTGGGGAGATTCTAACTTACAGTAATTGCAGACAGCTTGATGTTAATAACAGTGCTTTTTAGTCTGCTGAGCCACCAGGGCCTTGGATTCCTCCCGGCCTCAATCGGTTAATTAGGATGTGCACTTTTTTCATCTAACAAAGGAGAATATTTGTATATTCTCAGGGTTGAAAACGAGGAGTCCTGGGTGCTCTCTGAGCTTGGTTCTTTTCTTGTAGACATTTCAGGACCCAACTAGGGAACATCATCAGTGATAGAAGGCAGGGGGTTTGTACAGAGGAGAAGGACTGTGGGGTGCTTGATACTTTCTGGGCTTGGTTGTTTTCTGGCAGATGTTTCATGACCCAACTAGGGAACATCATCAGTGCAAACTCACATTTAGGAAGTGCCCATCTCCCTCGCAGGGGAACTCAGGTTGGCGTACAAATAAAATATTTAAAGCGCACAAAATAAAATCCAAATTGGAAAGAGGCAAAAATTAATTCTTTTCTTTCTTCCTACTCATGGGTGCCTCCCTCTTTCTCGTCTTGTCTTTGCAGTGAGGCGGCCGCTCACGCCGTGGCCACGCTTGCAGAAGCCACCCTCCAGGGCGGAGGGCAGATCGTCTTGTCCGGCGAAACGGCAGCGGCCGTGGGCGCGCTCACCGGGGTACCAGATGCAAACGGTAAGCCGGTCCTGATAACCGTGCCGCGCTTCGGCTTTCAAGAGAGTTTGCATCTCTGGCCGTTTGAGGGTGAAGATCTTCTAGGACCAACAAGCACCCCAGCCCTGTTGCATTGAGATGGCCAAGAGATACGAGGGAGATAGAATAATAATGCTAAGGCTGGAAGGGACATTAGAGGTCTTCAAGTCCAACCCCTTGCTTGACCAGGAATCCCTCTTGTCAGCCTTCCAGAAAAAACCCTAATTCCAAGTAAAGACTTTAAGCAAGCATTTTTCAAAGTTCTATTTACTAGAATAGGTAAACTGGCACATCTGAGGAAAACCTGAATCTGAGAGGTCTGGGTTTTCCGTCAGTAAATCAAAAACCCCAAAACCATCCCCTCACTCCTCAGTCTATCACATGCTCCAATCACCGTCTGTCCTATCTCGAGACAGCACTCCCACCACTCCTTCTCCAGATGCAGGGATCGGCCTGACCTTGACCGACAGGAAGAATCCTATTATGTCTACAGACATCCCCTCTACTAAATCTCTCCTCCTACTTTCCCACACATGAGAAGGTGGCAGCACGGAAGCTTCCAGCCTAATACGACTTCCAAAGCTGACACCTCTACCATTCCAGACAAGCAGCTGTCCACTCCCTTCTTAAAAGCCTCCAGCACCCACAACTTCTGAAGGCAACTTCTGTTCCTCTGGTTAATTGTCCTCACTGTTAGAAAGTTCCTCCTTAGTTCTAGGTTAGTAGCCGTCCATTTTTTCTTGTCTTGTCTTCTGGAGTTTTGGAGAATAGCTTGACCCTCTCTTAACAGAATAGAAAAATAACTAGAGTTGGAACCCTAACCCTGACCCTTGGAGGTCTTTAAGATAGACGGTCCCACAAGTTGCAAGGCCCTACGTGGCATTGTTATAGATAACAGCCAGCAGCCAACTGGCCATCAGTGGAAGTTATGGAGCAGGGACATCTCATGGACATGCTGAGGCAAGCCCATCTCTGGTTATACCACTGCATTCTGGACCAGTTAAAGCTTCTGAGTGGCCTTCAAGGTTAGCACCGTGTAGAGTCCATTGTGGTAGGCATTGTGGTGGCTTATGGAGCAGGGACATCACATGGGCAGACCGAAGCATGGCCATCTCTGCTTACACCATTGCATTCTGGACCAATTGAAGCTTCTGAGTGGCCTTCAAGATCAGCTTCACGAAAAGTGCATTGTGACAGTCCTTATGATAACTTATGGAAGAAGGACATCTCATAGACATGCTGAGGCATGTCCATCTCTGCTTATATCGCTGCATTCTGGACCAGTTGAAGTTTCTGAGTGGCCTTCAAGGCCAGTTCCACGTAGAGTCCATTGTGGTAGTCAAGCCATGAGGTGACCAGGACGTGAGGGACACTCTGAAGGTTCTCCTGATCTAGGAAAGGATACAACGCGGTGCCTCAGATGAAGTTGCGTAAAGTTCCTCTTGGCCAAAGCCACCACCTGCTCATCAAGCAGAAGCTGTGAGTCCAGGAAGACACACACACACAAACTTTGAAATTGTGCATCACCTTTGAATGAAGAAGTACCAACCCCATCCAAGGTCAAAATTGGAATATCCCCAGATCTGGGTAGCCCAAACATACATGGTCTCCTCTTCTTGATAGCACTGAGTTGGAGATGATTCTTCACTATCTGTTACACCAGGGATCTCCAAACTTGGCAACTTTAAGACTTGTGGACTTCAACTCCCAGAATTCCCCAGCCGGGGAATTCTGGGAGTTGAAGTCCACATGTCTTAAAGTGGCCAAGTTTGGAAGACTCCTGCGTTAGACCAATCATCTCCAGATTTCTCCTAGTTTTGGGAGAGAGACAAAGGGGCTCTGACCATCATCCTTTCTCAACACAGGATGTCCTTGACTTACAACAGCTCATTTAGTGGCCATTCAAAGTTACGACGACACTGGAAAAAAGCGACTTGTGACTGTTTTTTTCACACTTAACGGCGGTTGCAGCATCCCCGCGGTTCACATCATCAAAATTCGGAGGCTTGGCAAGTACTGGGCATGTACTTACGAAGGTTGCGGTGTCCTTTTCGGGGGGGGGGGGGTGTGTCACATGATCTGCCTTTTGTGACCTTCCAACGAGCAAAGTCAATATGGGGAAGCCGGATTCGCTTAACAAGAGTGTTCGCTAACTTAACGACGGCGGGGATTTGCTTAACAGTGGTGGCGAGAAAGGTTTTCAAGGGGGCAAACCTCACTTGACAACGGTCTCGCTTAGCAACGGAAATTTTGGGCTCGGTTGCGGTCCTAAGTTGAGGACGAAATGTATTGATCTTTCTGGAGAAAACGGCCCTGGCAGAAGGTCCCGTTCGGACTTTTTCATCCTGGGGGGAAAAAAAATCCATCCAGGTGCTGGCTTAGAAAATCGACGTTATCTTGACGGCACCTGATCCTCACCTGGGAATTTGAATTTCAAGACAAGCCTATTATTTACACACACCGACTTCCAAGGAAAAGTCTGCCTGGTTATAAGTATATCAGCCTTTAGACAGAGCCAATCAGCGATGTCCTTCAGAAGGGGGTCCACCCAGAAGATTAAGGATCGACCACGCCATGCCTCACGTGGACTGGCAAAATGTGGGGAGGGTCTTAGCAGGCAGTGGACTTAAGCAGCCAATTCATCCTGTCCTAGATTCAAGACCCAGCAATGATTTATGTATTCTCTGAACCAACCTTCCTTCCTTCCTTCCTTCCTTCCTTCCTTCCTTTATCCATCCATCCCTCCCATTGTCCTTCCTTCCTTTCTTCCTCCCAGTGTTCTTCCTTCCTGCCTTCTTCTCATTGTTCTTCCTTCCTTCCTTCCCATTGCCCTTTTTTCCTCCCTCTTTCTCATTTTTCCTTCGTTCCTTCCTCCCTTGCCCTCTCTCTGTCCTTCCTTCCTCTCCTTCCAATTTTTCTTTCCTTCCTTCCTCCTTCGCCCTCCCTCCTCCCTCCCTCCCTCCATCTCATTGCCCTTCCTTCCTCTCTTTCCCATTTTTCCTTCCTTCTTCTCTTGCCCTCTCTCTCTGTCCTTCTTTCCTCCCTCCTCCCCATTTTTCCTCCCTCGCCCTCCCTCCGTCCTTTCTCCCTCCCTCCATCTCATTGCCCTTCCTTCCTCCCTCCTTCCCATTTTTCCTTTCTTCCTTCCTTCCTCCCTCGCCCTTCCTCCCTCCATCTCATTGCCCTTCCTCTCTCCTTCCCATTTTTTCTTCGTTTCTTTCTCTCTTGCCCTCTCTCTCCGTCCTTCCTTCCTCCCTCCCTCCCCATTTTTCCTCCCTCGCCCTCCCTCCGTCCCTCCTCCCTCCTTCCATCTCATTGCCCTCCCTTCCCATTTTTCCTTCCCTCCTTCCCATTGTCCTTTTTTCCTCCCTCCCTTCTTTCCTCCTTCTCATTGTCCTTCCTCCCTCCCTCCCTCCCTCTTTCTTCCTTCCTCCCTCTCTCCCTCCCTCCCTTCCTTTCTTTCTCCTCTTTTAATATGTTGCTCCATATAACCCCAGTCTTCTCAGAGAAGAAGTTCCATTATCAGAGCAGTCCAAATCAAACATCCGGCATTCAGGCGGCAATGATCACCACCTAAAAACCAAGGCGCTTTTCCATGCCAGCTGCCATGCCGGGCAATCATCCCCTTAGCCTTCCCTCTCCGGCCCGCTCGCCCTCCTTCCTCCCGCAGAATCCCAGCACGGCTGCCCATCCAGCCATTAGCGGCAGAAACCAGAGGGGAGAGTAGATTTCCTGAACGATCCGGTGAGATTCTAGCTTGCAAGATCACGTGATCGCCCCATTCTGCGTTCTGAATACAATTGCAGCAGCTACCCAGAAAGATTTTTCTAAAACCTGCCAGGTTCGCAACTGAAAATTACATCGGTGGGTTTAGCAGCTTTTGAACAGCTGGTGCCCGCATTTTAATTACGGTTCATTTATTAGACGAACCTACAGGTTGTCCTCGGATTAACGACCCCCAGGAGAGCCCAACGTTTCTGTTGCTAAGCGAGGCATTTGCCAAGTGAGTTTTGCCCTGTTTTTACAACCTTTCTTGCCAACGTCGTTCAGTGAATCCCTGCCGTTGATAAGTTAGTCGCCCGGGAATCGGGCTTTCCCCTTCGACTTTGCTGGTGGGAAGGTCGCAAAAGGGGATCCCGTGACCCCCGTCGTAAGTATGGATCTGTCGCCAAGCGTGCCGAATTTTGATCCCGTGACCACGGGGATGCTGCAGAGGTCGTAACTGTGAAAAAATGGTCCTAAGTCACATTTTCCCCTGTGCCGTCATAACTTTGAATGGTCACTGAGTGAAATGTTGTAAGTCAAGGACTACCTGTAGATGGCCGCCGGACTCATTCACAGTGACTCAGACTGGCACACAACTCTAAAAACCCAGAGTTAAAAAAAATCTACATTTTGAGCTCCTCACCTACCCCTCTGCCATCTCTCTTCACCTCCCACATCAGGTGACTTGCTTATTGCCCTAAATTACTCTTGAAGATGAATCCCTGCCAGGAAGGAAGACCACCTATTCTCCGCAGGATGCCAACCCCGGGGCACAGGATGCCCCTCTGGGATTGAGGAGGGAGGGCAGGCCCAGTGGCTGGCGCTGGGCAGCAAGGACGGCCCGTCCAGAGAGACCTTGGTGCAAATTTTTGCATCGTAGAGCATCTTCCACGTCCTGTCAGGTCAGGCAGGGCGTTTTGCCAGCTGCCACTTCGGCACAGCTCCTGGTGAGCACCTGGCACCAACTGGATTTGTGCAGGACCCAATAAATGCTGAAGCCTGGCACGCAAGCAGATCGGCCAACAACAAGCAGATAGAGATTAACAATCTCAGCGAGCCCGTTGGATCTAGGGGTGAATGCACCAGGCAAACCCTAACACCCCTCTAGCACTGATGATGTTACCTAGATGGGTCAGGAAACGTCTGCAAGAAAACAACCAAGCTCAGAGAGCACCAAGGACCCCATGGTCTTTTTCCTCCTCCCCCTCCTCCTCCTCCTCCTCCTCTATTTCACAAACCCCAGTCCATTCTAGCATTGATGATATTACCTAGTTGGGTAATGAAACGTCTGCAACAAAACAGCCAAGCTTAGAGAGCACCAAGGACCCTACTGTTCTCCTCCTCCTCCTCCTCCTCCTCCTCCTCCTCCTCCTCCTCCTGCTCTCCCCAAACCCCACTCCCTTTCAGCACCCATGACGTTATGTTGCTTTCCCACAAAAACTCAAAGCTTCCCGTTGCCCGTCATTCCACTTTGGCCCAGCTCAGCTAGCGAGTGCCACGGAGGCAGGCTGCTGGACTTTGTCAGCCTTCCTTCTGGCTTTTGATTGTGAGGGGCTAACTAACTGTGCCTCTCCGCCCCTTTCTAGTCCGGGGTACCCAAAACCTGGTCCCCATCGTCTCTCGCCAGCCCCCTGTGTCCCAATGACCTTCTCAAACAGGGACGCCAGGCTTTGCTGCTGAAAGCAGATAATGCAGCCGCGGTAATCCACAGCCAGGAAACAGCTGCGCAGAAAGCTGGCAGAAGGAAGCTTTGCACCACACAAATGCACACACACACAGAGATAGAGAGAGAGAGAGAGATGCACAAAGTATGCACACACGCATCCTCTCAACCACCGGTCTTGCCAAGAGGTCAAGAAGACCATAAGGTAGTCCTGGCCCACTGGTCTTAAGACTGTGTTGTTCCACAAAGTTGTGAGGTTGCGTGTGACATCACACCCCTGGGGATCAACTCGGGGGGTTTATGCTGTATCTTAGGGGATTTTTCCCAAAACAGAGAAGAAACGCAGCTGTCAACTTGCATAGCTTTCAAGTTGCCATGAGCAGGAGGGAGGGAGAACTGAACTGAATTCCATACATTCTTTCTGACCGCAGTCAGAAGGAGGGTGTTAGGTTTCACAGCCAGCCAAAGTGGTTAATTGGAGAATGTGATTTATGACACGGCCAGAGAGGAGGGGAGAGACAGGGTCATAGGGGAACGTAAATCTACGCAGGATCAGTCCTAACTGCATCCCAGTATTGCCGGAATGTTGCTCCTAATAAATGAATATATTTCCTTTGAAGTTTGGATCATGGCTCATGAATTAATTAGGTCATCTTTCAGAAACTTGACAGGCAGCATGTTGGTGGACCTGGTCTCCTGGTTTAGCAGGGGGTTGGACTAGAAGACCTCTGAGGTCCCTTCCAGCTTCTATTTTGATTGACTGATTGATAACAGAGTTGGAAGGGACCTTGGAGGTCTTCTAGTCCAACCCCTTGTTCAAGCAGGGGGCCCTATACCATTTCAGACAAATGGTTGTGTCCAATCTCTTCTTAAAAACCTCTGGTGTTGGAGCGGCCACAACTTCTGGAGCAATCTGTTCCACTGATTAATTGATCTGAGATTAAAGAATAACATAGTTCGAAGGGACCTTAGAGGTCTTCTAGTCCAACCCCCCAACTCAAGCAGGAGACCAGATACCATTTCAGACAAATAATAAATGGCTGTCCAGTCTCTTCTTAAAAACCTCCAGTGATAAGAGCACCCACAACTTCTGGTGGCAAGTCGTTCCACAGATTAATTGTTCTCATTATCAGGAAGTTTCTCCTTAATTCCAGGTTGCTTCTCTCCTTGATTAGTTTCCATCCATTACTTCTTGTCCCGCCTTCAGGTGCGTTGGAAAATAGCTTGGCCCCCTCCTCTCTGTGGCATCCCTCAAATATTGGAAGACTGCTATCGTGTCTCCCCTGGTCCTCCTCTTCACCCATGCCCAGTTCCGGCAACCGTATGTTTGATCCTATGTTTTAGCCTCCAGTCCCCCCAATCATCCTGGTTGCTCTTCTCTGCACCCTTTTCCAGAGTCTCAACGTCTTTTTTTTATAGTGTGGTGACCAATACTAGATGCAGTACTCCAGGTGTGGCCTTACTAAGGTTTTAGAATGGTGTTAGTAACTCCCTTGATCTTGACTGTATCCCTCTGTCAATGCAATTTAGGATTGTGTTGGCTTTTTTTTTTAGGCAGCACATGGCTGGCTCATATTTAAGCGATCGTCCGTCAGGACTCCCCAGATCCCTCTCACAGTTCTTACTCCCGAGCCTTGCGTGTTCTCCTCCCAAACCCTGGTGCAAAGTGCAAAGGAGAGTAAAGGGATTGTAACTTTAATCCCACACACACACACAAAATCTACAATCCCAGGCTTCACACCGACTGACGTCTGCCAGTAGATTAAGGCTAATCAGGAGGGTCAACTCAGGCGCAGGGACAATCCGAGGCTCAATTCCTGGGTCTCTGGAGCTTTCGTCCTGTCCCTCCCGAGGACAGCCAGCTCAGCCTTTGGGGAGTGGGGGGCAGGAGATTCAAAGGCCTTCCTTCTCCCCCCCCCCTTGTTGCCCACCCCTCTCCTCCCAGCCCCACCGCCCCCTAAACCGTTGCGTCAGATGGCAAGGTGGTTTTGACTTAATCCTTCTGCGATGAAGGTCACCGGAGATGGTCTCAGTGCTTCCCAGATTTGGGGGTTCGGAATGGGGAAACAATCTGGTTGTTTTAGAACAGGGGTCTCCAACCTTAGCAACTTTAAGCCTGGCGGACTTCAACTCCCAGAATTCCCCAGCCAGCTGACTAGGGAATTCTGGGAGTTGAAGTCCACAAGTATTAGTTTGGAGACCCCCTGACATGGCTGACTAGGGAATTCTGGGAGTTGAAGTCCACAAGTTTTAGTTTGAAGGCCCCTGGCATGGCTGGCTAGGGAATTCTGGGAGTTGAAGTCCACAAGTCTTAGTTTGAAAACCCCTGACATGGCAGACTAGGGAATTCTGGGAGTTGAAGTCCACAAGTCTTAGTTTGAAGGCCCCTGGCATGGCTGACTAGGGAATTCGGGGAGTTGAAGTCCACAAGTCTTAGTTTGGAGACCCCTGGCATGGCTGACTAGGGAATTCGGGGAGTTGAAGTCCACAAGTCTTAGTTTGGAGACCCCTGACATGGCTGACTAGGGAATTCTGGGAGTTGAAGTCCACAAGTCTTAGTTTGAAGGCCAGTGGCATGGCTGACTAGGGAATTCGGTGAGTTGAAGTCCACAAGTCTTATTTTGAAGACCTCTGGCATGGCTGACTAGGGAATTCGGGGAGTTGAAGTCCACAAGTCTTAGTTTGAAGACCCCTGGCATGGCTGACTAGGGAATTCTGAGAGTTGAAGTCCACAAGTCTTAGTTTGAAGGCCCCTGGCATGGCTGACTAGGGAATTCGGGGAGTTGAAGTCCACAAGTCTTAGTTTGAAGGCCCCTGGCATGGCTGACTAGGGAATTCTGGGAGTTGAAGTCCACAAGTCTTAGTTTGAACGCCCCTGGCATGGCTGACTAGGGAATTCTGGGAGTTGAAGTCCACAAGTCTTCAGATTTGGAGACCCCTGGCATGGCTGACTAGGGAAATTTGGGAGTTGAAGTCCACAAGTCTTAGTTTGGAGACCCCCTGACATGGCTGACTAGGGAATTCTGGGAGTTGAAGTCCGCCAGGCTTAAAGTTGCCAAGGTTGGAGACCCCTGTTTTAGAAGGTTACCCCTTTTATACTCTGGTTTTATTTTATTCTTCACCCCCCCCCTTTCCTAAATTCAATGGCCCGTTCCCCCTATATTTGTCTTCGCTTTCTTCCTTCTGTTTATTTTTTTTTCCCACCCTTTGGTCAAGGCGATCAACTCCAGGCAGTCCTCTGCTTAACGACCACAGTCGAGCCCAAAAGCTACATTGTTAAGTGAGAAATTTGCTAAGTGAGCTTCGCCCCGTTTTACGGCTTTCCTTGCTGCCATTGTTAAGTGAATCGCTGCCGTTGTTAAATGAGCCACACGGTTTGTTAAGTGAATCTGGTTTTTCTCCCTTGACTTTGCCGGTCAGAAGGTCGCAAAAGGGGATGACGTGACCCCAGGGACTCTGTGACCGTCATAAATGTGAGTCAGGGGTCAAGTAATTCACATGGCCGTGGGGGATGCTGCAATTATGGTCGCAAGGGTGAAAACTGTCTTCAGTCTTTTTTTTTTTTCAGTGCCGTCATAACTTCAAACGGTCACTAAATGAACTGTTGTAAATTGAGGGCTACCTGTACAGCAGTTCAGTTCAACTTACAGCAATTCATTTAGTGACCGCTGAGAGTTACAACGGCACTGAAAAAAGTGACCTAAGATCGTTTTTCACACTTACGACCCTTACCGCATCCCCTGGGTCATGTGATCAAAATTCAAAGCAGCCTCCATTACGGTCGTAAGGCGAGGACTGCCTACCTTGGTTTGCTTAGTGACCTCTGCATTCACTTAATGACCCTCCAAAAACCTTGTAAAGTCACATCCTATCCGCTTTATGACTGTTCCAGCAAGCTCCATCAAGGTCGTATGTCGAGGACTGCCTGTATTGTTTCGCTTAGTGACCTCACCGTTCCCCTAACACCCACCACAAAAAAAGCTAAATAAGGTCACATGACTGATCCACTTTACGACCATCGCAGCAGGCTCCATTACAGTCCTAAGCCGACGACTACCTGTATTGGCTTGCTTAGCAACCTCTGCATTCACTTAATGACTGCCACAATGATGTCTTAAGGTCACACAAGTGATCCGCTTTAGGACTGTTGCAGCAAGCACCATCACGGTCGTAAGTCAAGGACTGCCTGTATTGGTTCGCTTAATGACCTCGGCATTCCCTTAACGGCTACCACAAGGAACCTAGCCAGGTGACAGGACTGATCCGCTTTACGACCGTCACGGCAGGCTCCATTCCGGTTGTAAATCGAGGACTACCTGTGAGAAGCATCCTGCTGGTGGGGTGGATGGGCGAGCGCAGTTGGGGAGGGGCGGGGGAGGCCTCCCTGCTCAATGGGGTTGAAGGTGATGTGGGGTGAAAGTCACTCGAGGAATGAGGGAGAGCAGGTTTGGGGGGTATTTCAACATCTCAGCTTCAGAAAGAAATCAAAAAATCTGCTGGAAATCCTCACCTTTTGATCTCACTGGCTCCCCCCCCCAACACCGATGGCGCTTTTCCAATAAATCTTAATTATATCCGTTTGAAGATTGGAGGGGCTGCCCCCCAACTCAACCCCCTTTTTAATCAGCTAGGCCCATGATGGAGCCATTATCAGTGGGCATGCGAGTTCAGCATGTGCACTCCGGCCAGCTGATTTTTGGGCCTTCTGGGTCCCACCGGAAGTTGGCAAACAGGCCAATTCGGCCTCCGGAAGGCTGCTTGGAAGAGGGGGAGGCCGTTTTCGCCCTCCTCAGGCTCCTAGAAAGGCTCTGGAGCCTGGGGAGAGCGAAAAACAGGCCTTCCGCTCCCATTAGAAGTCGGCAAACAAGCCATTCCTGGCCTCCGGAGGGCCTCCAGGAGGGTTGAGGAAGGCTGTTTTTGCCCTCCCCAGGTTCCTAGAAAGGCTCTGGAGCCTGGGGAGAGCGAAAAACGGGCCTACTGCGTGCCAAAAGCGGGGGAGTGCCGGGGGGGGGGGGTCACATGCGCATGCACGGGGGTTGGGGCACATAGAATTATGGGTATGGGCACGCGTGTGCATGACCCCCCGTGCTCCCCCTGCTTTTGGCACGCAATGGCAAAAAGGTTAGCCATCACTGAGCTAGGCAGAGGGAAGAATTCCTCCGTGGCAACACAACCCCCAGACCGACCAAAAAAAAAATGCCTCCGAAGGTTGTGGGGGCTCCATCCCTGGAGGTTTTTGAGAAGAGATTGGACAGCCATTTGTCTGGAATGGAATAGGATCTGCTGTTTAAGCAGGGGGTTGGACTAGAAGACCTCCAAGGTCCCTTCCGACTCATGATCAATTCTGTGTTCTGCTTAGGACAGTGATGGCTAACCTTTTTGCCATCGCGTGCCAGGAAGTGGGGGGCAGGGGGTGGTGTTATGTGTGCGCGTGCCCACACCTATAATTCTATGTGCCCCGTGCATGCGTGTGTGGACACCCCCCCCCCGCCCCTGCTCCCAGCACGCAATGGCTCAGTAGTCCCATTTTTCTCTCTCGCTTGGCTCCAGAGCCTTTCTAGGAGTCTGGGGAGGAAGAAAACAGCCTTCCCCACCCCCCGGAGGCCCTCCAGAGGCCAAATATGGCCCGTTTGCCAACTTCCTGTCCTCCCGGAAGTTGGCAAATGGGCCATTTCTGGCCTCCAGGACGTGGGGAAGGCCATTTTCGCCCTCCCCAGACTCCTAGAAAGGCTCTGGAGGCTGGGGACAGCAAAAAAAACGGGCCTTCCCCACCACCCACCAAGGCCCTCCGGAGGCAGGAAACAGCCTGTTTTCCTACTTCCGGTGGGCCCAGAAGGCCACGCCGGAGCTGAGCTTGCGTGCCCACTGACATGGCTACGTGTTCCACCTGTGGCACGCGTGCCCTAGGTTCGCCATCACGGGCTTAGGAGAACGAAGGAGAAATTTCCTGTGAATGGAAACACTTAAATCAGTGGAAACGACTTGCCTCCAGAAGTTGTGGGTGCTTCATTTTTTTAAAAAGAGATTGGACAGCCGTTTATCCAAACGATACAGGATCTCCTGCTTGATCCAGGGGGTTGGACTAGATGACCTCCCAGGTCCCCTTCCAAGCCTGTTATTCTGAAAGGGTTAGGATAAAGTCCCGAACCTCTTTGGCCAAGTAGTCTGTTTTTATTTTCTCTGGCATGACTGTCCTCCCTGCCCAGTGGGTTGCCTCAGGTCACATCTCTGATGACTACAGAATCTTGGGGTCAGAAGGGACCTCGGAGGTCTTCTAGACTGACCCCCTACTCAAGCAGGAGATCCTATTCTGTTTGTGGTTCAATGCCATAAAGAGGCTCTTCGGGTTGGATTGGAAACCAGCTCCTTTGCATACTAGAACGGGCTATACGGGTACAACCCCAATTTAGCCTGTTGCTAAGCAAGACAGTTGTTTAAGGGAGTTCGGCCCCATTTTACGACTGACTCACATTTATGACAGTTGCAGTGTCCTGGAGTCACGTCATCCCCTTTTGCAAATTCCTGACCAGCAAAGTCAATGGGGAGGCCAGATTCACTTAACAACCGTGTTACCAACTCAACAACTCCGGTGATTCGCTTAACAACTACGGCAGGAAAGGTTGTAAAATGAGACAGAGTTCATTTAACAACTGTCTTGTTTAGTAGTGGAAATTTTGGGCTCAACTGGGGGCTCTGCGTACTGATGCACTGGTGGTCCTTAATTTACGACTGCAATTGAGACCAAAACGATAGACTTCCCTGAGACCCAAAGAAGGATTTTTTTAAAAATCTAATTTTTTTCCACCACAACCGCCAAGAGCTTGGGATTTACCTGCTGTTTTCCCCAATTCGGTCTATTTCCTCATGCAATACACCTGAACTGGGGCAGGCAACAGGTGTCCGAAAAAGCAAAGCCAGTTTTGGTGTGCAGATGCATAACCACAAAAGAGAAAACGGGAGGTTGCGTGCGAGGGCCTGCAGATGGAGCAAAGGAAAGAGGTTGCAGCTGCCCAGAGAATCAGGCAGGGAAGGATGCAAAGCCTCTCGGAATCACAGTCGGAAGGGACCTCGGAGGTCTTCTAGTCCAACCCCCTGCTCAGGCAGGAACCCCTATATACCATTTCAGACAAATGGTTGCCCAATCTCTTATTAAAAACCTCCAGTGATGGGGAAGGAAAGAAAGAGGGTGGGAGGGAGGGAGGAAAGAAGGAAGGAGAAAAAAGAGGAAGGGAGGAGCAAAAGGGAAGGGAGGAAGGAAGGAAGAAAAAAAGGAAGGAGAGAAAAGGGGAAGGAAGGAAGGAAGGAAGGAAGGAAGGAAGGAAGGAAAAAGAATAGCAGAAGAACAGAGTTGGAAGGGACCTTGGAGGTCTTCTAGTCCAACCCCCTGCTCAGGCAGGAATCCCTATATACCATTTCAGACAAATGGTTGCCCAATCTCTTATTAAAAACCTCCAGTGATGGGGAAGGAAAGAAAGAGGGTGGGAGGGAGGGAGGAAAGAAGGAAGGAGAAAAAAGAGGAAGGGAGGAGCAAAAGGGAAGGGAGGAAGGAAGGAAGGAAGGAAGAAAGGAAAAAAGGAAGGAGAGAAAAGGGGAAGGAAGGAAGGAAGGAAAAAGAATAGCAGAAGAACAGAGTTGGAAGGGACCTTGGAGGTCTTCTAGTCCAACCCCCTGCTCAGGCAGGAACCCCTATATACCATTTCAGACAAATGGTTGCCCAATCTCTTATTAAAAACCTCCAGTGATGGGGAAGGAAAGAAAGAGGGTGGGAGGGAGGGAGGAAAGAAGGAAGGAGAAAAAAGAGGAAGGGAGGAGCAAAAGGGAAGGGAGGAAGGAAGGAAGAAAAAAAGGAAGGAGAGAAAAGGGGAAGGAAGGAAGGAAGGAAGGAAGGAAGGAAGGAAGGAAGGAAGGAAAAAGAATAGCAGAAGAACAGAGTTGGAAGGGACCTTGGAGGTCTTCTAGTCCAACCCCCTGCTCAGGCAGGAATCCCTATATACCATTTCAGACAAATGGTTGCCCAATCTCTTATTAAAAACCTCCAGTGATGGGGAAGGAAAGAAAGAGGGTGGGAGGGAGGAAGGAAAGAAGGAAGGAGAGAAAAGGGGAAGGGAGGAGCAAAAGGGAAGGGTGGGAGGAAAAAAGGAAGGAGAGAAAAAGGGAAGGAAGGAAGGAAAAAGAATAGCAGAATAACAGAGTCGGAAGGGACCTTGGAGGTCTTCTAGTCCAACCCCCTGCTCAGGCAGGAAACCCTATATACCATTTCAGACAGATTGTACAGGTAGTCCTCGCCCACAATTGAGCCCCCAGTTTCTGTTGTTAAGCGAGACATTTCTTAAGTGAGTTTCACCCCATTGTACAACCTTTCTGGCCACAGCCGTTAAGTGAATCACTGCGGTTGATAAAAGTTAGTAACCCAGTTGTTAAGTGAATCCGGCTTCCCCCAGGTTGTCAGAAGGTCGTAAAAAAGGATCGCAGGACCCTGGGACACAGCAATGGTCATAAGTACAGAGCGGTTGCCAAGCCTCTGAATTTTGATCACATGATCATAGGGATGCTGCAAAGCTCATAACTTCTACATATGTAACCTCGACGTATGACCTCAATCGAGCCTAAAATTACTCTTAACCTCTTACACATTTGTTAAGTGAGCTTTGCTCCATTTTATGACCTTTCTTGCCCCTTTTGTTAAGTGAATCCCTGCAATTGTTAAGTTAGTAATACGGTTGTCCAGTGAGTCCGGCTTCCTCATTGACTTTGCTTGTAAGAAGGTCGCAAAAGGGGATCATGTGACCGTCATAAATATGAGCCAGCTGCCAAGTGGCTGAATTTTGATCATGTGACCACAGGAATGCTGCAACGGTCCTAAGTGGGGGAAAACGGTCATGTGACTTTTTTCAGTGCTGTGGTCACTTTGAACGGTAGCTAAACAAACTGTTGTAAGTTAGGACTATCCCGCTGGCCAAAATAACTATCTTTATTCCCTCAATTTTTCCCCAGGCCTGGTCCAGATCCCAGTGAGCATGTACCAGACGGTCGTCACCAGCCTCGCCCAGGGGAACGGCCCCGTTCAGGTGGCCATGGCCCCCGTGACTGCCAGGATCACCGACAGCACCGTCACCATGGACGGCCAGGCGGTGGAAGTGGTCACACTAGAACAGTGACAGCCGACCAAGGCCAGATTGTGATGCCACAGCTTCTTCCTCTCTTCTCCGATTTTTCTACACCTCTCCGGAAATGCAATCAGGAAGCGTTGGGAGTCTCACAACTTTGGACAACGCAACCCAGAGCGGGAAAGGGGCGTGTGCCTGCTGGGTCATCGAGCGGACCCACCTGCTCCCATAGGAGCGAGGAGGCTCGTCCGGACAGGTTACGCCCCGGCTTTCTTTGCATGGATCGCCTGTTCCGAAGAAGGGCGAGGATCGGAAAGCTTTCCTGCCTTCTGTTTGTGAAGTCGGGGCCCAGGCCCCCCCTCCCTGGCGGACCCTCACCGTTCCACCATTCCCACCGAGCTCACCCCTACCGTCCTCACCTCGAGAATTTAGGGCTGTTTTTCTCGTACGGACAAGAATTTCCCGCGAGGACGAGAAACGTCGATGGACGAGAATTTCGCACGAAAACGAGAAACGACGGGCGAGAATTTCATGCGAGGATGAGAAATGTCGAGACGTCTTATGGGAAAAGACCCTTTTTCTTCCTTGAAAAGGCGCCCCGGGAAAATCGCATCTCCCGGAGGAGGCGGCGATCCTGTTATCTGCCGATTCTGGACCTGCGTCCAGGACTCTTTGGTAGCCAGGGGGCATCGGACCTCCCTCCTTTCCGTTGGAAAGTCCAAGTTAGACGGCTCATCCGAGAATCCTTCGCTGACCTATTTTGGCTTTCTTCCACCTCAGCCCTCGCCAGTTGTGAAAGGTCGAAAGAAAGAGGCAGGGGGCACGCGGCAAAGAGGGTATCCCCTTCCTCTCGATTCCTTCCCCCCCAGCCCCTGTTTTTGAGCCACAGACCCTCAAAATAATCTTTCCCGGGGTGGTTTCAAAGGCCGCGCCGGCCATTCTGATTTTGGATCCCTTTCCCATCAACGGGTTTCCCCTCGTATGGATGGCGCCTAGCCGGAAACCTTCCTAAAAAACCCCTTTCTCAGTTAAGACCCCTGTGGGGCAGTCCTGGCCCTCCACCCCATGACCCATCATCCTTGCCAGTAGCGCCAAGTGCATTCATGCAAAGGTGTGATGTCTTCCTGTTCCCCTGCCCTCCCTCCTTTTTTCCTTTCTTTCTTCTTTCCTCCCTCCCTCCCTCTATTCCCTCTCTTTCTCTTCCCTCCCTTCTGTCCCTCTCTCCATTCCCTCTCTTCCTCCCTCCCTCTTTCTCTTTCCTTTTTTCCTTCCTTTCTTCTTTCCTTCCTCCCTCCCTCTAATCCCTTTCTTTCTCTCCCCTCCCTTCTCTCCCTCTCTCCATTCCCTCTTTTTTCCTCCCTCTTCCCTTTTCTGCTTTCCTTCTTCCCTCCTATTTTCTCCTTTTCTCCCCTCTCTTCTGTCCCTCTCTGTTTCCTCTCTTTTCCTTTTCCTTCCTCCCTCTTTCTTTCCTTCCCTTCCTTTTTTCTTCCCTTCCTTCCTCCCTCTCTTTCTCTCCCCTCCCCTCCCTCCTTCCTTACTCCCTCCCTCTTTCCTTCCTTCCCTCTCTCCCTTCCTCCTTCCTTCTTTCCCTCCCTCCCTCCTTCCTTCCTTCTTTCCTCCCTGCCCACGGATGACCCCTGAATAGCCCGGGGGGTGAGTGGGAGGGAAACGTCCCTTGAATGGGTGGGCAAAAAGCAGCTCATCCCCACCTAAGGTTCGAGTGAGCAGTTATATCTCCCATTTCAGGGGGCTTCCAGGGAGACCCCCTGCCACCCACTCCTGAAAATTGCTGGAAAAAAACCCATCCATTCCGTCTTTCCTCATGGAGACACCCACAGTATTTAACTGCCTTCTTCTGTCCTTTGACGCAGAATACCATTTTGCAAAAAAAGTCAGTTTTTCAAGCTGACTCTTCTCTCTCTCTCTCTCTCTCTCTCTCTCTCTCTCTCTCTCTTCTCCACCGGTCTCTTTCCAGGTTCGTGTCTTTTAAACCTGCCTTCTTTTTCTTGATTTAAAACAAAGAGAGAGGGGTGGGGGGGAAAAAGAGAGGATAACCTACGAGGGTCCTTTGTAGACATATTTTCTTCCGGACGTAAATCGAGGAGAAGTTTTCCTTCCCAGGTCTTTGCTTTTGATTTTTCTTTTGATTTTTGGTTGTCGTCGTTTTTCATTTTTTAAATATTATTTTTTATTGTCGTTGTAAAGAGACGTCAGATGTGACTTTAAAGTTGGTGTTCCTTTTTATGTTTCTTTTTCCCCTCCCCGGTGACAGAATAAAGTTCTGATAGACTGAGAAATTATTTCCCTGAGACCCAAAGAAGAAGAAAAATCCTCTTTTCCTGCCACTACTGTCAAAAGCATGGGGTTTCCCTGTTGTTTCTCCCAATTCTGTCTATTTCCTCATTCAATAAATTGTTACAGATGTGTCCAGAGGTTGCCCTTTGTTCACATTTCTTTTGTCTGTTGCCCAGGACAAAGTCACAAAGGGGTTGGCTTATCCCACATGCGTCTCCAAATTTGAAGACTTGTGGACTTCAACTCCCAGGATTCCCTAGTCAGCCATGCCAGAGGTTCAAAGTTCAAGACTTGTAGACCTCAACTCCCAGAATTCCCTAGTCGGCTGGCTAGGGAATTCTGGGAGTTGAAGTCCACAACTCTTAAAAGTTGACAAATTTGGAGACCCCCTCCTGAATCACTGCAGCTATGATGTGAATATGGCTTCCCTGTTGACTTCTTTGCTTGTCAAAAAAAGGAGATCCCCTAACCACGGGGCGTTGTCACCGTCATAAATACGAGTCAGTGGCTAAGCGGCCAGGTTTTGATAACATCATGCTGCAATTGTCCTGTGTGAAAAATAGTCACGTTGCTTTTTTTCACTGCCCTTGTAACCGGTCATTAAACGAAAGTGTGTAAGTCGAGTATTGTGAGATCCGTAGCAGCCACGATGTTTGTTGATCCGAATTCAGAGTCGAGCATCACCCATCGTGCCGCGTCTACGAACAGCCGAGCATCCTAACTCCGGTTCAGCCGGTCAAAAGTTCAAACAGGGATCCAGGATCTGTTTCCAACACTTTTATGTGCCTAGCAATCCAGGAGAATCTCTGCTTTGAGATCTTAAGAACGGGGACCAATTATAGCTTATAGTTCTATAAACTTCTAAACCCCGAAGATCAGCTGTCTCCATCACTCAGAATAAAGACATTTTTGGAACATGTGTATGGAGATTCTCAGTCCTCTAGGCCGTGGTTGTCCCAAAGGTGCTTTTTTTCAAGAGGCAATTGGACTTTCTGGTTTTTCTTTGAAGATGTTTTGCTTCTCATCCAAGAAGCTTCTTCAGCTCTGGCTGGATCCATGCATCCACCATCCAGTCAGAGCTGAAGAAGCTTCTAGGACGAGAAGCGAAACGTCTTCAAAGAAAAACCAGAAAGTCCAATTGCCTCTTGAAAAAAAACACCATAGGGACAAATTTTGGTACCTGCACACCTCAAATAGATTTTGGATCTAGGGGGCATCTGGGACCCTTTCAGGTTTCTGGTCCATGAATCAAATTTAAGGAGAGGGAAGGACTTTCAGACTCATCAGCAAATAAATGTGATTAAATAAAGAGATAACTTCAAAGTCCTGGAAAAAACAAGCAATTTTTTTTTTCATTCAGGTTGGTGATTGATACTGGAGAAGATAGTTTTGCATGGCATTATATTCCTCCCAGTACCGGTCAAATGTGCAGTTTTTAAATCTACAGGTAGTCCTCGGCTTACGGCCACAATCGAGCCCAAAATTTTGGTTGTTAAGCGAGACATTTGTTAAATGAACTTCCCCCCAATGTATGACCTTTCTTGCCATGGTTGTTAAATGAATCCCTGCCATTGTTAAGTTAGTAACCCGGTTGTTAAGTGAATCTGCTTTTCCCCTGCTGGTCAGAAGGTCGCAAAATGGGATCATGTGCAACAGTCGTAAGTATGAACCAGCTGAAAATTTTGATCACATGAACGCTGGGGATGCTACAAAAGTGTGAAAAACGGTCGTCAACTTTTTTCACTGCCATTGTAACTTTGGTGGCTAAAGTAACTGATATAAGTTGAGGACTATCTGTACTTGAGGATGGACTGTGGAAAGCTTTTTTCTTGACTCTGTTTTGTGCCAGGATAGAAATCACATGCCCAGTCACTGGGTCTTTTGGATCCAGGAACAAAGAGCACACCAAAAACGAGATTTTAAGCATTATTATTATTATTATTTACTTTATTCATTAAACATGAAACTAAGTCAACTGAACATTCAAAAATGCATCACAAATATGCAGTCAAATATGCATTGAATGGTGCTAATGGTTGATACGGGTTGCTGCCAGCGTCCTAGGTATCAACCAAATATATTATTATTATTATTGGTTAATCTTTAGTGAGATTCACAGCCTTTGAGGCTGGTTAATAGCTCAGCAGCTCGAGTCCTAACCAAGGACCTAGGAACTGTTAAGGTATCGTCAGAGGATGTAAGCTGTTCCGAGTAAGGTGGTTTTTTGTAGAGTCAAAATGTTCAAGTCCGGCAAATTTAGAATTTCTAAATAGCGGGGTAGCCCTTTGGGTATTGCTCCAAGGGCTCCAATTACAATCGGGACAACATACAATTTCTTTTTCCACAGTCGCTCAACTTCAATTTGCAAATCCCGGTACTTTGTGATTTTTTCTTGCTGCTTATCTTCAATCCGTGTATCACCAGGTATTGCAATGTCAATGAACCATACTTTTTTCATTATTATTATTATTATTATTATTATTATTATTATTATTATTATTATTTAAACATGAAACTCAGTCAACTGAACATTCAAAAATGCATCACAAATATTATTGACTGGTGCTAATGGTTGATACGGGTTGCTGCCAGCATCCTAAGTATCAACCAAGTACCTTCTTAAGATGTACGATGTTCCGAGTAGCGCATTTTTTTGCAGTTCCGCTGGTGTTATTGCAGGAAGCTGCAATTTGCTGATGTATGTTATAAAATTCTTGCACATGGTACAAAGTGCCCCGATGACAATGGGTATCACGGTAACATGTTTCATCCATAGCCGTGTAGTTTCGATGACCAGGTCACAATATTTCGTGATTTTATTCCAGTTCTTTTTCTTCGACTCTGGCGTCTCGGTTTTCGACAACTGTGATATCTGGCGTGTTGTGTTCCAGGTGACGATCCGTCTGTATTTGAAAGTCCCACAAGATCTTCACCTTCTCATTTTCTATACCTTTTCCCACTTTATGTTCCCATGGCTTTTTGGATACAGGTAAGTCGTATTTTTTACATAATGACCAGTGGATTAATTTAGCAACTCGGTCTTGACTAGCTAGAAACAATGAGCATACCAGTGACCAAATAGATGTTTAAGTTGTTTATTATTATTATTATTATTATTATTATTATTATTATTATTTATTAATGTCAAGCAAACATAATCAGAAGCATAACGTTTCAAGAAAAAAATTGCAGAATCATTTCTCCAGGATGGCTAAAGTCCCAATAAAGGGGAATATTTGTAGCTCAGGATTAAAACGAGGGATCTTTGGTGATCTCTTGAGCTTGGCGGTTTCCTCGCAGACGTTTCGTGACCCAACTTGGTAACCTCATCAGTGCTAGTCAGAGTATTAGAATCTCAAGTACCAGTGCTGAGCAATTTGTAAACTGGCTTGATCGATCATTGACTCGTTTATTTCATAGAAGTCTGGGTTTGGAAAGGGGTCAAAAGAAAAAACAAGGCAGTTCAGTTGCCTTCTGAAAAAGCACCATTGAAGGGTGCTTGAGGTCATCCAGTCCACCCCAGGCTCAGGGCAGGACCCCAAATTCGAGTTTTGCCAAAAAAAGGACCAGCCAGCCACTGCTTGAGCAAAACCAGTGACGAGACACTCCGAGTCACGATTTCTTGGTTACAGTTTTCTAACCATCAGGAATGACGGTTGTACGGTGTGGAAGAGACCAAGGCTTGCACACAAACACACACATAACACAACACAACACAAAAACACACAGACTTCTTTCTTGGAAGGTGCCTCATAAAAACCTTAATGGAAAATGTTACTATTAACGAAGATACAGGTCCTCTTCGACTTACAACCGTGACCATTCAAAGTTACAACGGCCCTGAAAAAAGTGACTTGTGACAGTTTTTCGCACTTAACGACCGTCGCTGCATCCCCGCAGTCATGTGATCAAAATTCAGAAGCTTGGCAACTGGCACATGATCCCCTTTTGCGACCTTCGGACCAGCAAAGTCAAAGCCAGATTCACTTAAGAATCGTGTTGACTGAATCACAGCAGTGATTCACTTAACGGCGGCAAGAAAGGTCGTAAAATGAGTCAAACCCCCAGTTAACCACTGTCTCACCTAGCAACAGCATTTTTGGCAGTGGTGGGTTTCTACTAGTTCACCCCGGTTCAGGCGAATCGATAGTAGCGGTGGCGGCGAGAGGCTCCGCCCACCCATCCGGACGTCATCACGGATGCTCTGTGCTTGCGCAGAAGCGCCATGCACAAGTGAAGGAAGCGCGCACACTCGCGGTTCCGAACCGGTAGCGAAGAAACCACTATTGATTTTTGGATTCAATTGTGGTCATAAATTGAGGACTACCTGTATGTCCAAAAAGAAGGAAGTATTCTTGGTTTCGCAGAACCGACTTTCCTGAGGTAAAAACCTGGCTTGGCTCATGGAAAATGTAGTTTTCTTTGCTGGATCCCGGTTTGAAGGATATCAGCTAAGCAGTGACGGCGAAATCTTTCCCCTTAAACCAATGGTAAAATCCAATATTTTTTACTACTGGTTCTGTGGGCGTGGCTTAGTTGGCGTGGCTTGGTGGGCGTGGCAAGGGAAGGATACTGCAAAATCTCCATTCCCTCCAGACTCCTGGGGGAAAGATATTGCAAAATCTCCATTCCCACCCCACTCCTGCGGGAAGGATACTGCAAAATCTTGATTCCCTCCCCACTCCTGGGAGAAAGATATTGCAAAATCTCCATTCCCACCCCACTCCTGCGGGAAGGATACTGCAAAATCTTGATTCCCTCCCCACTCCTGGGAGAAAGATATTGCAAAATCTCCATTCCCACCCCACTCCTGGGGGAAGGATACTGCAAAATCTCCATTCCCACCCCACTCCTGAGGGAAGGATACTGCAAAATCTCCATTCCCACCCCACTCCTGGGGGAAGGATATTGCAAAATCTCCATTCCCTCCCGACTCCTGAGGGAAGGATACTGCAAAATCTCCATTCCCACCCCACTCCAGGGGAAGGATATTGCAAAATCTCCTTTCCCACCACACT
Source organism: Arizona elegans (assembly GCA_022577455.1). Taxonomy (NCBI): domain Eukaryota; kingdom Metazoa; phylum Chordata; class Lepidosauria; order Squamata; family Colubridae; genus Arizona; species Arizona elegans. The sequence continues at coordinate 88,755,635 of JAKOOJ010000007.1, read as the reverse complement.
CCAGGGGAAGGATACTTCAAAATCTCCATTCCCTCCCCACTCCTGGGGGAAGGATATTGCAAAATCTCCATTCCCTCCCCACTCCAGGGGGAAGGATATTGCAACATCCCCATTCCCACCCCACTCCAGGGGGAAAGTTATTGCAAAATCTCCATTCCCACCCCACTCCTGGGGGAAGGATACTGCAAAATCCCCATTCCCACCCCACTCCAGGGGGAAAGATATTGCAAAATCTCCATTCCCATCCCACTCCTGGGAGAAAGATATTGCAAAATCTCCATTCCCACCCCACTCCTGAGGGAAGGATACTGCAAAATCTCCATTCCCACCCCACTCGGGGGCTAGCCAGAGGTGGTATTTGCCAGTTCTCCAAACTACTCAAAATTTCCACTAGCAGTTCTTCAAACTGCTCGAAATTTCTGCTACCAGTTCTGCAGAACCTGCGGGATTTCACCCCTGCCTTAAACCAGGCTTGGACTGATGGACAGACTGGCATATGGAGGTGACCCACCTTGGATTATTTTACTGGGCCAGGCTCAGAACTGTTTAAAAGTCACGATCTGAATGCCCAATTTGACTTTTTAAGCCCTAAACAGCTTAAGGCGCAGTTCTCAAAAGAGGAATCTTGAGAACCGGTGCCTTAAGCTGTTTAGGATTTAAAAAGTCAAATCGGGCATTCGGACCAGACATTAAGGTTACCAACCCAGGATTTTTAAAGTCACCTTTTCCCCTTGTTCTCACAAAGGACGGGAGAAATTGAAATATTGTGTCAGGGTGGCAATTAATCCCATTCTGGGATTAGAGATTAGAGATTACCATTCTCTAATCCATGATTAGAGAAATGGATCGTGACCTTTCCTTGAAGTATACTTTAAGAAAATAAACCCGAAGATATGTTTTCTAAGAAAAACTCATTTATTTGTTATAAAGAAAATAAAACATCTTACTAGCTAATTAATTACATCTTGGCAAAGCTTTTTCCCGGCCACCTCTCCTGGCTGGAGAACAAAGAAAGTTAGAAGAAAGTGAAAGAATGTGGACATGCGCAGTTAGCTTGCTGATAAGGACTTGGCAAGCTACGGTAAGTCTGAAATTCAAAAATAAGAGCTCATCTGGTAAATACAAAAATGCAGTGACATATTGCATCCCATTATGGTCGCTACAATATTAAAAAAAGAGAGATTGAGACTCTGGAAAAAGTGCAAAGAAGAGCAACTAAGATGATCAAAGGCCTGGAGATTAAAAACATATGAAGATTTGCAGGAATTGGGTTTGGCTGGTCTAGAGAAAAGAAGGACTGGGGTGGGGGTGACATGATAGCAGGGTTCCAGTATTTGAGGGGCTGCCCCAAAGAAGGGGGGGGGTCAACCTATTCTCCAAAGCACCTGAAGGCAGGAGAAGAAGCAACGGATGGAAACTAATCAAAGAGAGAAGCAACCTGGAATTAAGGAGAAATTTCCAAACTGCAAGAACAATTAACCAGTGGAACCGCTGGCCACCAGAAGGTGTAGGTGGTCCAACACTGCAGGTTTTTAAGAAGAGATTGGACAACCATTTGTCTGAAACGGTATAGGGTTTCCTGCCTGAGCAGGGGGCTGGACTAGAAGACCTCCAAGGTCCCTTCCGACTCTTTGTTATTCTGTTTTCTTCAACAGACAGTTTAAACCCAGTTTGATTTGCGGTTTTTAAACGGTGGTTTTAGCACGCTTGGAAATATCTGTTTGGAAGGATGACACAGGATCGTTCAATGAACTAAAATTTCTCATTTTATGGCAAGGGGTTGGTTTTCACCCCGAGTTTGAATACATCATGAGTAGAAAATAAATGGAATTACAGGTAGCCCTGGATGTAGGACCACAATTGAGCCCAAAATTTATGTTGCTAAGCGAGACAGTTGTTAAGTGAATTTTGACCCTTTTTAGTCGGTTGCAAAGCGCTTCAAATTTTGATCACGTCACCACAGGATACGGCAACCGTCGTAAGTGTGAAAAACGGTCGTAAGTAATTTTCAGTGCCATTCTAAGTTTGAATGGTCACTAAATGAATCGTATGTCCAGGACTATCTGCATAAGAGATGTTCTCCATTCCACCCAATAATCTCCCTTGGCCAATTTTTTTTTAAAATGTATATACGATAGATAGATAGATAGATAGATAGATAGATACAGATACAATCATTTATTTATCCATTCATTTATTAACAATTTTTCAAGGCAAGAGATAATATATTTGAATTACAAGGAAATACATTTGGGCAAGACATCAGCAAAAATGAAATGGTTAAAAGTTGACGAGCCGATAGAAAGATCAGCCTACGGCATCCAGGGAGGGGGTAGGACTAGATGATCTTTTAGGACCCTTCCAACTCTTCACAGACACAGAATGGGTCGGGATCTGTTTTGCCGAAAGATCTTTAAAAAAAGAGATCAAATCTAACCAAGCTGTGAAATCTGAGCGTCTTATCGGTTATCATAAGGGATACAAGTAGTCCTCGAATTAGGACCACAATTTTGACGTAATTTCCATTGCTAAGCGAGGCAGTTGTTAAGCAAGTCACTGACAATTTGCAACCTTTTTTGCTCTGGGTGTTAAGTCAATCTGGCTTCCTCCATCTGGCTTTGCTTGTCTGAAGCCAGCAAAAGGGGATCCCACACACCAGGACACTGCGACCGTCATAAATATGAATCAGTTTCCAAGCGCCCGAATTTTGATCACATGACCATTGGGAATGCCACAAGGGTCGTTAAGTGTGAAAAATGGTCCTAAGTCAGGGGTGGGTTCTACTTACCTCCACTACCGGTTCGCAACGGGAGCGCCCGTGCCGAGCAGTGGGTGGAGCCTCCCGCCACCGTTACTACCGGTTCGCAAGAACCGGACTGAACCGGGAGCAACCCATCACTGTCCCTTTATGTTTCCGTGCCGTGGTAACTTTGAACGGTCACTAAACAAACGGTTGTAAGTCGAGGACGATCTCTGTTTTAGTGGTGCTCCAGTTATGATTACCGTATTATTTCTTAAATATAGATGCAGGTCATCTCACAGAGATTGCAGTGACTCCGAGCAGCTTACAATAAATAAAACAGAACTGATGAAAACAATATTAAATATTAAAACAGAGCAAAAGGACGAAAGATTCAAACTTTCTCCCCAAACTATAACGAAGAGGCGGCCTTCATCCAACAGCCCCAATTCCTAAATTCACCTAGTTTCTTTTCTTTTTTTAAATTATTTATACATTTTTCTTTAACATATATAAGTATTTAGTAAACAGTGTATTGTCTGGGTCATTTTACATACACATAATAATAGTAATAATAATATTCATTACTTGTACATAATAGTATTCTTCCAGTAGACTTCTAATTTCTAGTTCGTATTATCTAACCATCGATAAAACAAATCCCAAGTTTTAAAAAAATATTCGGTGTCTTCTTTGTCCTTTACCTTTAATGTTAACCTATCCATTTCCGCACAGTCAAATATGTTTTTTTTTTAATTATATTTTCATCTGTAGGAGTTGCCTCATTTTTCCAATGTTGTGCAAATAAATTCGCCTAGTTTATTCTGAGCCCGTGCACAATGGGAGGCCGATCAACAGGTTTGAGTTTGCGGTAACCGGCTAAGCCACCCACCACCGCTGTCCCCTTCACCCTTAACCAAGGTTAAACAAAAATGCGCTTAAGGTATTTTGCAAATGCAGCTGGGGAAGATCTAATTAAGCATCAGAGCATCTTTAAATATTGGTAATGACCTCGGTGCACCTTTGCACCTGGCCGGCTCAGCCTTTTCCTTAAGGAGATCATTTCGAGAGCGATTAACTTATAGCCCAGGTTGCCAAGTGCCACTCACAATATTTTAATATTATTTGGGTTGGGGTTTTTTTTGCTCGTTCTGCTCTGCCCTGGAAAAGGATTTGGGTGTTTCTGCTGATCAGCAGATCTGTCTGTTTAGGAAAACAAAATTAATAAATACATCTTGAACTTAAATTAAAAAAAAATTTTTTTCTCTCTCTCTCTGTGCGTAATCTTGTCTGGTTTTGTTCTGCTTTTGTGTTTTTTTCTCTCTCTCTTTTTTTTTTTTGGAGTCAGTATGTTAATATTTTGAATAAAAATGAAAAGATTTGTCAGTTTGGAAAAGAAAACCAGCCTAATTTTTGTCCGGCCTGGTCTGATTTTCTCCCCTTTCTTTTAAATTTTTTAAACTGAAATTTTAATTTGTTTTTAAATTATTGGGAATTTCAATTGTCTCGGGTGAAATCATTTAATTTGGTTTTAATTATGTTTTTTTAACTTTTGTATTTACTTTACTTTACTTTACTTTAACTTTTTGTATTTTGTGTTTTACTCTGTGCCTGTTCACTGCCCTGAGTCCTTCGGGAGTAGGGCGGTATACAAATCTAATAAATGAAATGAAAAATGAAAATGAATGAACCAGTCTGAGAGATGTATGTAATATAATTTCATTTTAATGTATGCTGATTAGTGTACATTCAAAGTGACAATAAAGTTATTATTCAATATTCTATTCTATTCTATTCTATTCTATTCTATTCTATTCTATTCTATTCTATCCTATCCTATTCAATTCTGTTCTTTTTTCTGTTCTGTTCTGTTCTGTTCTGTTCTGTTCTATTCTATCCTATTTCAATATCCTATCCTATCCTATCCTAAAAATCGGTGCCAGGGACCAGTCTCCAGAGCAGAAACGGGGTTGGGGGTCTCCCGCTCCCACCTCTTGGCCTCTCCCCCAGCCTTGTGTCTGCTGGGCATTTGACATTATTTTTAAGTCCGGAGAGGCCTAATCCCAGCCTCATCCGATATCCGCAGAGCTTAGTCCAAATACGCCAAGCAGCCTGGCCTAGATTTCATCCACGCGGCCGTCTCGCTCGGGGACAAGCGGGGAATCGCATTAGCATCTCACCCGGTTGGGGAGGGAGGGAGGGGGGGAATTGAAGGGGGGACGGGGGAGGGGGGCAAGGGGATCTTCAGCCCAAGGAGGGCCACGGTGCTCAGAGGAGCTTTGTTTAGCGGGAGGGGGCTTAGGTGATGCTGGGTGGATGGTGGGGGCTGGCACTGCATAATCCATCCGACAGGTCTCTGAGCCAGCATCCATGACACCGAAGGAGGGAAAGGAGGGATGGAAGGAAGGAAGGAAGGAGGGAAGGAGAGAGGAAGGAAGGGGGCTGGATGATGAATGGAATGAAGGAAAGAGGAAGAGGGAGGGAGGGAGGGAGGGAGGGAGGGAGGGAGGGAGGGAGGAAGGAAGGAAGGAAGGAAGGAGAAAAAAGGAAGGAAGGAAGGAATGAGGGAAGGAGAGAGGAAGGAAGGGGGCTGGATGATGAATGGAATGAAGGAAAGAGGAAGAGGGAGGGAGGAAGGAAGGAAGGAAGGAGAGAGGAAGGAAGGGGGCTGGATGATGAATGGAATGAATTAAAGGGGAGGGAGGGAGGGAGGGAGGAAGGAAGGAGAAAAAAGGAAGGAAGGAAGGAAGGAAGGAAGGAAGGAAGGAAGGGTGGATGGATGATGGAAGGAAGGAAGGAGAGAATGAGGAGGGAGGGAGGGAAGAAGGAAGGAGAGAGGAAGGAGGGGTGGATGGATAATGAATGGAAGGAAGGAGGAGAGAGGAAGGAGGGAGGGAGGGATGATGAATGGAATGGAGAAAGGGAGGGAGGGAAGGAAGGAAGGAGAGAATGAGGAGGGAGGAAGGGAGGGAGGAAGGAAGGAGAGGACGGTGAGAAAGAGAGAAAGTAGACAGAGAAACGATGGGTAGATGAAAGGAAGGAAGCAAAGAAAGAAGGAAGAGGAAGGAGAAAGGAAGGTCAGAAGGTCGCAAAAGCTGATTGCACGACTCCCCCGGGGACACTGCAACCGTCACAAACACGAGTCAGTTTGCCAAGTGTCTGAATTTGGATCATGTGACCAAGGAGAGGCTGCGACGGTCGTAAGTGTGAAAAACGGCCATAAGCCCCTTTTTTCGATACTGAACGGGCCACTAAACAAAGTGTTGTAAATCGAGGACTCCGTGTAAAGACAGAAGCAGCTTCCCAAGACGCCGGGAGGGTCTCGGCTGACCCTGATCAAAGAACAGAAGCCCCCCCCACCCATCGCCCCCACCCCCCACTCATTACGAACATGATGTAAGAAGAGCCACAATTGTTTTCTGGTTTTTGATTTCCAAAGACTGACAGATGTTCAAACAGCAGGAGGTCCTTGTATGCGCCGTTCCGGTTTTTCATCCCGCAGGACAGCCTGGGGCGGGGTCCAGGACCTCCCACCCTCCATAATTCAGCCCTCCGCTTTCCCCCCCCCGGCTTCCTTCCAAGATAGTTCCCCGACTTACAACCGTTCGTTTAGTGACCGTTTGAAGTTACCACGGCACTGAAAAAAGGGACTTGTGACTGCTTTTCATTCTTACAACCGTTGTGGCGTCCCCGTGGTCACATGATCAAAATTGAGAAGCTTGGAAACTGGCATGTACTTATGACGGTTGCAGTGTCTCTGGGATCACGTGATCCCGTTTTGTGACCTTTGGATAAGCAAACTCAAAGCCAGATTCACTTAAGAACCGTGTGACTAAATCACAGCAGGGATTCACTTAACAACCGTGACAAGAAAGGTCATAAAATGAGTCAAACCCCCACTTAACCACTGTCTCGCCTAGCAACACAATTTTTGCACTCAGTTGTGTCGTAAATTGAGGACTACCTTTATGTCCAAAAGGAGGGAAGTATTCTTGGTTTCACAAAACCAACATTCCTGAGGTAAAAACCTGGCTGGGCGCTTGGAAAATGTAGTTTTCTTTGCTGGATTCCGGTTTGAAGGACCGCTTTTCGCAGTTATGACCATTGGAAGCATCCCCATGATAAAAATTCAGATGCTTCAATGCTGACTCGGATTTATGACGGTCGTAGTGTCCCTGGGGGGAGGTCACATGATCCCCTTTTGCGAATTTCAGACCAGTGAAGTCAATGGGGAAACTCGGAGTCGACTGTCGGTTTACCTGGAAAGGTATGCAGCCATTTTAAGGTGGGGGACTTCAACTCCCAGAATTCCCCACCCAGCTTTGCAGGAAAGTCAAATGCAGTATTTTTTTTTAAAAAAAAAACATACAGGTAAGTCCTCAACTTATGACCGCAACAGCATCCAAATTTTCACTTGCTAAGTTGTTAAGTGAGTTTTGCCCCGTTTTACGACCTTCCTTGTCACATTATATAAGCAAATCGGTACAGTTGTTAAATTAGGAAAATGGCCATTAAGTGAATCTGACTTCCCCCACCGACTTTGCTTGCCAGAAGGTCACAAAAGGGGATCACTGCAATGGTCATAAATGTGAGTCAGTTGTCCAGCATCCGAATGTAAATCACACGACCACTGAGGATGCGGCAACGGTCGTAAGTATGAAAAATGGTCATTATTTTCAGTGCCATTGTAACTTCAACCCGTCACTAAACGAACGGTTGTAAGTCAAGGACTACCTCTAAGCATCTCCTCCATAAGAGGAAAGCCAGCAAGACAGATTCGTTAACCATGGCTTCAATGAACCTCTAATTAACCATGTTCTATTGTGTGACTAAAACATGGCTAATTTTTAGCGCAAATTTTCACACGAAGACAGCCAGAGAGTCCCTAAAAGTTCAGAAAGACCCCAAACTTGTGCCTGATCATTCCTCCCCTTCATTTCTTACACCCCCATGGGCCCCCCACCCCACCCGATGGCCGATTTCCATACCCTCCCCCTTTTTTCCAAACAAAAGCCCTGATTCCATAGAGCTCCCTTCCTCAGAATTCCTAGGAAGGCAACTTGGATGTTGATTTAAAAAAAAAAACGAAGATGACCATGTTTCTAGTCCTCATGGTAGGGGATGGAAGTTGCCATTTGGCCTAGGAAAGAATTATAAATTTTTAAAAACAGATTAACAGAGTTGGAAGGGACCTTGTAGGTCATCGAGTCCAAGCAGGAGATCCTATACCAGTGATGGCTAACCTTTTTGCCGTCGCATGCAAAAGTGGGGGGAGCGCGGGGGGGTTGTGCGTGTGTGTGCCCACACCCATAATTCGATGCGCCGTGTCCCTCCGCACATGTGTAACCCCCCACGGTCCCCACGTTTTTGGCACAAAGGGCCCGGTAGGCCCGTTTTTTCGCCTTCCCCAAGCTCCAGAAGCTTTCTAGGAGCCTGGGGAGGGTGAAAACTGCCTTCCCCATCCCTCCGAAGGCCCTCTGGAGGCTGGAAACAGCCTGTTTTCTGATTTCTGGTGAGCCCGGAAGGGCCGAAAATCAGGTGGCTGGCACGCACATGCATACTGGAGCTGAGCTAGGGCAATGCCCACAAATACGGCTCCGCGTGCCACCTGTGGCATCCGTACCATAGGTTCGCCACCATGGCGCTACACCATTTCTGACAGATGGCAGTTTTGTCATAGAGAGAATTTTCTTCTTCCGAAGCCAGCCGGACAACCCAGGAAGATGCGGCAACAATCGCTCTGTGACTTTGACCAGGTAGAGAAATGATTTTGTTTCCACATCTGGCTGTACCTGCTCCAGCCACTGACCCAGGAGGTGAGATCCCGGTTGGCTCTTCAGTCATCCTTGAAGCTTGACCATCAACCCCTCGGTGGTCCGGAGGGAAAGGGAGAAAGCATTGGCTAAGCCCCCAGGCGGTAGTTGGCAAGTCTAGAACCACCGGAACCAGATAGCTCACCAGTGTGAGTTCTACCATTGCCAAAGACAGCAAGAGGGAGAGACCATCAACTCCCCTCAGCTGAAGGTCAGTAGCTTCATCTGTTCCGGATGGCGTCGTGTGGCAACAGAACGGGAATAAAACGCCTGATCTGAAATGGAGAGAAAACACACACATGATATTGGTTGCACAGAAGTCCTCGAATTACAATGGTTACACTTAGCGACCGTTCGAAGTAACAACAACACTGAAAAACATGACTTATTTGGCCATTTTTCAGACTTATGTCTGTTGCGGCATCCCCCGCGATCACGTGATTTACATGCGGGTGGTTGGCAACGGACTCACATTTATGACCTTATTCAGTATCCCTCAACCCCTTTTGCGACCTTCTGAGAAAAGTCAACGGGGAAACGAGATTCACTTAACAACCGGGGGACTAATTTAACAACTGTGGTGATTCGCTTAACAACCATGGCAAAAAAATAGGGCAAAACTTACTGAATGGATGTCTCGCTTAGACACAGAAATTTTGGGCTCCGTTATGGTTGTAAGTTGAGGACTACCTGTTCGGTGTGAAAGAGACCGGTGCTTGCACACACACAAATACACACAAACACACACAAACACATACTTTTTCATTGGAAAGTACCTAATCAAAATTGTAAGGGAAAGTTTTATTATTAAGAAGCCAAACGAAGATACAGGTGTTGCTAACAACAGTTTGTTTAGTGACCGTTCGGAGTTAGAACAGCACTGAAAAAAGTCACTCATCACCGTTTTTCGCACTCGGGACAGTTGCAGCCTCCCTGTGGTCAAAATTCAGACGCTTGGAAATTCGTATTTATGACGGTTGCTGGGATCATACAATCCCCCTTATGCGGCCTTCTGATGAGAAAAGTCAATGGGGAAGCCAGATTCACTTAACAGCTGTGTGACTCGTTTAACAACTGCAGTGATTCTCTTAACAACGGTGGCAAGAAAAGTCATACAACAGGGAAAAATTGATTGTTTGATTGATTGATTGATTTATCAAAATTTATAGAGATTTAACAAATGTCTCGCTTAGTAATGGAAATTTGAGGCTCACTTGTGGTCGTAAGTTGAAGATTATCTGTATTTGATAAATAGATGATGTTTATAGAGGTAGTCCTCGGTTTACGACCACAAATGAGCCCAATATTTCTGTTGCTAAGTGAGACATTTAAGTGAGTTTTGTCCCATTTTTACAATCTTTCTTGCCACAGTTGTTAAGCGAATCATTTTAGTTGTTAAGTCAGTAACACGGTTGTTAAGTGAATCTGGCTTCCCGATTGACTTTGCTCGTCAGAAGGTCGCAAAAGGGGGATCGTATGATCCCAGCAACCATCATAAATACGAATTTGCAAGCGTCTGAATTTTGAACGCCTGACCACAGGGAGGCTGCAACGGTCCTGAGTGCGAAAAACGGTGATGACTGACTTTTTTTCAGTATTATATATATTATATATAAAAATATATATTTTGTATTATGTATTTTGTGTTGTATATTTTCTATTATGTACTTTGTACTATATTATATATTTTGTATTATATTACATATTTTGTATTATGCATAATTTTGGCTTGCTTTTCTGCTTAATTTTTAGGGGGAGTTTTTTTGGAATTGGTATTTTGTCTTTCTGAATAAAATAAAATCAACTTTTTTTAAAAAAAGATACATACACACAGAACTACCTCAAAGCAGGCTGCCTCCAGAATCACAGGGCCCATGCTCCTGTCGTTCAGCTTTGGGGAGATGGCCAGATTTGGGCCCCAGGCTTTTAGCCTCTGACCCCTCCTCAAAAACCCCTCTTGGCTTGATGACCTGACAGATGTGTCGAGACACGGCCAGACGCTGACTGGGGGGGGCAGCATGAAAGCCGAAAAAGACCCACCCACCCCTCGGCTGGGTTCATATTTTACCCACCCTGACTTTAAAACACACATAGAGAAAACCGAGCACAGCTTGTCCTCAAGTGACGACCCACCGGGGGTCGTAAAATTTCCATCACTAAGCGAGACGGTTGGGAAGTGAATCGCTGCAGTTGTTAAGTTAGTTACATGGTTGTTAAGTGAATCTGGCTTCTATTCTGTTCTATTATATTCATTGTTCTGTTCTATTCTGTTCTATTTATTATTCTTTCTGTTCTATTCATTGTTCTGTTCTATTCTGTTCTGTTCCGTTGTATTCATTGTTCTGTTCTGTTCTGTTCTATTATATTCATTGTTCTGTTCTATTCTGTTCTATTTATTATTCTTTCTGTTCTATTCATTGTTCTGTTCTATTCTGTTCTGTTCTGTTGTATTCATTGTTCTGTTCTGTTCTGTTCTATTATATTCATTGTTCTGTTCTATTCTGTTCTATTTATTATTCTTTCTGTTCTATTCATTGTTCTATTCTGTTCTGTTCTGTGGTATTCATTGTTCTGTTCTACTATATTCATTGTTCTGTTCTATTCTGTTTTATTTATTATTCTTTCTGTTCTATTCATTGTTCTGTTCTGTTCTATTATATTCATTGTTCTGTTCATTGTGCTGTTCTGTTCTATTCATTGTTTTGCTCCATTGTGTTCTATTCATTGTTCTGTTCTGTTCATTGTTATCTTCTATTTTGTTCTTTTCTTTTGTGGTATTCATTGTTCTCTTCTGTTCTGTTCTACTCATTGTTCTGTTTTATTCATTGTTCTATTCTGTTCTCTTTTGTTGTATTCATTGTTCTCTTCTCTTCTATTCTACAGATAGTCCTCGACTTACTGAGCCCAAAATTTCTGTTGCTAAGCGAGACATTTGCTCAATGAGTTTTGCCCCATTTGAGGACATTTCCTGCCACAGTGGCTAAGGGAATCCTTGCACTGGTTAAGTTAGTAACCCCGTGGTTAAGCGAATCCACCTTCCCCGTTGACTTTGTTCGTCAGAAGGTCACAAAAGGGGATCACGTGACCGCGGGACACTGCGACCGTCATAAATACGAGTCAGTTGTCAAGCATCCAAATTTTGATCCCCTGACCACGGGGGATGCTGGCTGTGTAAGTGTGAAAGTGTAAAAAGTGGTCCTCAGTCACGTTTTTAATTCAGTGCCATTGTAACTTCGAACGGTCACTAAATGAACGGCCGCAAGCCGAGACATTGACTTGCAGTTAATGTCAGTGAAGTCAGCAAATTGCCGCCGAGGGACGGAAGGAAACCACCTCTGATTCCCAAAACGGAAAAAAGGAACTGGGAAAAATGCAATTAATCCCAATTTTTTTCCTCTTTCCTGGGGTGATTTTCCCACCTGGGCGCACCCCAAAGGGCTCCGCTTATCGGGTTAGGACGGACACCGCTAGATTCCCCGGGCCCCAGCTGCCTCAGAAGGCACCACAATGGCACACCTCTCTCGGTCTGTTACCTGCCAGGCTGCTTGGGGAGTTCCACTCCGGCAGAGAGAAAACAAGGGGCTGATTCAGGTGTTTTCGGATGGCAGGTTGCAGAAAAGATTGTAAAAGGGCCTCGTTTTCCTCTCGCTCGGCCTGCTCCTTCAGCATCCAGGATGGCTCCATGCCCGGGGTTATTTTTCCTCTCATTCCCTCCCCACCCCGCAAACTCATGTTGGTTTATTTTCCTTGAAACCTTTATTTCCTTTTCAGATCCTGATTCCCCTTCCTTCTCTGGAGCAGGGTGGGGTGGGGGGAACCCTAAAATTAACATTAAACTACCTTTCCTCCTGCTGCATACCTGTTTAATATTTGCATCTTTCTTTCTTTCTTTCTTTCTTTCTTTCTTTCTCCTTTCTTTTCCTTCTTTCTTTTTTCTTTCTTTCTCTTTCTTTCGCTCTTTTTCCCTTTCTTTCTTTCTTTTCACTTCCTCCCTTCCTTTCTTTTTCCCTTCCTTCCTTTTTTCTTTCTTTTTTTCTTTCTTTCTCTTTCTTTCTTTCTCTCTTTTTCCTTCCTTCTTTCTTTTTTCTTTCTTTCCATTTCCTCACTCCCTTTCTTTTTTCCCTTCCTTCCTTTTTTCTTTTTCTTTTTTCTTTCTTTTTCTTTTTCTTTCTACTCCTTCCTTCCTTTCTTCTTTCTTTCTTTCTTTCCACTTCCTCCCTCCCTTTCTTTTTTCCCTTCCTTCTTTTCTTTTTCTTTTTCTTTCTTTCTCTTTCTTTCTCTTTTTCCTTCTTTCTTTTTTTTTCTTTTCACTTCCTCCCTCCCTTTCTTTTTACCTCCCTTCCTTTTTTCTTTTTCTTTCTTTCTTCCCTTTTTTCTCTTTCTACTCACTCCTTCAATCCTCCTCACTCCTCCTTCAATTCTACTCACTCCTCAATTCCTTCTTTCTTTCTTGTTTATTTATTTCTACTTCCTCCTGTCCCCCTTCCTTCCTTTCTCTCCATTTCATTCCTCCTGTCTTCTCTTTTCTTTCTTTTGCTTCCTTCCTTTCTTTCCTTTCTTTCTTTCTCTTTCTCTCTCTCCCTTCCTTCCTTCCTTTTTTCTTTCTTCCTTCCATCTTCTCTCTCTCTCTCTCTCTCCCCCTACCCCCCTCTCTCTTTCTTTGTCTTATTTTCTTTCTGTCCTAGCTCAGGGCATACCGATAAAAATTAAAGCATGGCTGATTTTGCTTTGATCCAGAAAAATGTGGAGATTATACCTACATTTCACAATGCAGAACCAATTGAGGAAAATTAAATCATTCCTTATTTTTAGAGATAGAAGTGGGGGGCGGGGTAGGGGGGGAAGGATGAAGGATATTCTCAAAAGATGCTCCTTCTCCTTTTCATCTCCTGAAACCACCAGAAAGCTCCTGGGCACGTCTGGAATCCATCCCTGCTTCCATTAAGTCATCTCAGGTTTGCAGTTTCTTGAAAGGGGGGGGGGGGTAGGGGTGGGAAAATGGGGCACGGAGCTGTTACAGAAAATTTGGATTGTTAGAAGGAGGCTGATCCCCTCTTTCGCATGGAAATTACAAATTGCATCGAGATGGAATTGGAGGGAGGGACAACCGAGAAGGATTTTTTAAAAAAAAATACAATTAATTTATTTCTGACTTTTCCTCAAAATCCCAAGCAATACAAAACGTTGCATTTTTGCAGGAGACACAATATTCAGCACAATCTGATCCCAAGCAGGTTCCTAAAAGGCACCGAAATCACCTAATAATTCAGATCCTGGCCATCTTCACACAACCTTGGTGGTACAGCAGACTAAAGTGCTGTTAAGTAGCACCAGCTGCCTGCAATTACTGCAAGTTCGAATCTCACCAGGCTCAAGGTTGACTCAGCCTTCCATCCTTTCGAGGTAGGTAAAATGAGGACCCGGATTGTGGGGGCAATAAACTGACTTTGTATTAAAAAAAAACAAACCACTGCCTGTGGGGGCCGAAAGCCCCACTAAGCAGGTATATACAAAAGTATAAAGGCTATTGCTTAATGCATTGTAAGCCGCCCTGAGTCCCCGGAGAAGGGCGGCATATAAATCGAACCAAAAAACAAATAAATAAACCACCTGGTTCCTGAATTAACCCATTTCCGGGGTCGGCTCAGCGGGCCGATCCCCAGATTAACTGGCTAAGCTTCAATCAAACGAACTGAGACCCAAATTGACTATCATTGGTGCAAATACATCTGGTGGATTTTTCCTCTGGGCAGCCTAAGTATGTTGTCTGAATGCAGCCAATGTTAGATTGTGTGGTTTTCCCTTCTCTCCAGCCCAGTCTTGCTGCCAAATAATACTCTCCCCCCCCAAGAGAATTGGGGTGGGGGCAACCTTGCAAGCAGTATATCCTAGTCAACTTTAGCTGATTTTGAAAAGATAAAACAGCTTCGGGACTAGTTGAAACTTGAATGGGAAACACACAAAAATCCACTGCTGAAGGCTAAATTGAGAAGTAAAGATTATTCTCCTCTTTCTGTCTCTCTTTCAGATAAAAACTTTAGCAAACCCACAGGTAGTTCTCGACTTACGACCAAAATTGAGCCCAAAATTTCTGCTGTTAAGCAAGACAGTTGTTAAGTGAGTTTTGCCCCATTTTATGACCTTTCTTGCCATGGTTGTTAAGTGGAGCACTGCAGTCGTTAAGCGAGTTACATGGTTATTAAGCAAATCTGGCTTCCCCATGGACCTTGTTTGTCAGAAGGTCGTAAAGGTGCAACCGTCATAACTATGAACCACTTGACCACAGGTATGCTGCAATGGTCGTAAGTGTGAAAAACGGCCATAAGTCCCCTTTTTTTGGTGCCGCTGTCACTTTGAACATCATTAAGCAAACTGTTGTAAGTCGAGGACCACCTCTGCAGTTCATTTAGTGACCGTTCAAAGTGACAGCGGCACCGAAAAAAGGGACTTACCACCATTTTTTACACTTACAGCCTTTGCCCGATGATCACGTGATCCAAATTCGGACGTTTGGCAGCTGATTCACACTTATGACCGTCGCCATGATTCCCCCTTTTCAACTTTTTGACAAAGCAAAATCAACGGAGAAGCCAGATTCACTTCATAACTGTGTAATTAAGTTATCTGCTGCAGGGATTCACTTAACAATCGTGGCAAGGAAGGTCGTAAAATGGGGCAAAACCCGCTTCACAAACAGAACATTGGGGTTCAATTCTGGTTGTAAGTCAAGGACTACCCGTACAGGAGTCTCTGCTTCCAGAGGAGATAAAACTGAATGAAAACAAGAATAAAAGCATCTATCAAGGAGGAAGTGGAATCGTGGCTGGCTTTGATGCTCTCCTAAAAATGGCAATTTAAGTGCTCAGTTCCTCGCATTTGGCTTGCAAAGTTCCAGCCGTTGCAAGCCGAGCATTATCGTGTTTTGATATTTGATATTTTACCGTAAGGCACGCCAATAATGGATTAGCAGGATGCTTTTAGCATCCTATAAATAAATAAACATACCCTCTCACCGAAAGAATTCAAGGAAGCCACCTAGTTTTGGGATGCAAAAGCAACAGAAATTCAGAATTGCAGAATAACAGAATAACCGAGTCGGTAGGAACCTTAGAGGTCTTGTAGTCCAACC
Source organism: Arizona elegans (assembly GCA_022577455.1). NCBI lineage: Eukaryota > Metazoa > Chordata > Lepidosauria > Squamata > Colubridae > Arizona > Arizona elegans. The sequence continues at coordinate 88,739,953 of JAKOOJ010000007.1, read as the reverse complement.
CCCTGCCTAGGCAGGAAACCCTACACCACTTCAGACAAAAGGTTATCCAATCTCTTCTTAAAAACTTCCAGTGTTGGAGCATTCACAACTTCTGGAGGCAAGGAGTTCCACTGATTAATTTTTCTCCCTGTCAGGAAATTTCTCCTGAGTTCTAGGTTGCTTCTCTCCTTGATTAGTTTCCACCCATTGCTTCTTGTTCTACCCTCAGGTGCTTTGGAGAAGAGCTTGACTCCCTTTTCTTTGGGGCAGCCCCTGAGATATTGGAAGACTGCTATCCTCTCTCCCCTAATCCTTCTCTTCATTAAACTAGACATACCCAGTTCCTGCAACCGTTCTTCATATGTTTTAGCCTCCAGTTCCCTAATCCTCTTTGTTGCTCTTCTCTGCACTCTTTTCTAGAGTCTCAATATCTTTTTTTACATCGTGGCGACCAAAACTGGATGCCGGATTCCAAGTGTGGCCTTACCAAGGCATTATAAAGTGGTATCAACACTTCACATGATCCTGATTCTATCCCTCTTTTTATGCAGCCCAGAACTGCATTGGCTTTTCTGGCAGCTGCTGCACACGGATGGCTCCTATTTAAATGATTGTCAACTAGGACTACCATTCAAATTATTCTAATCCGGAGTGAGTCCTTTCACAAAAAATCCTGTATTCTTTCCAGTTTCACGTACTGGGAGCAGAATTTTCATCGTTAAGTAAGACAGTTGTTAAGTGAGTCACCTCCAACTCTTTTGCCATGCTTGTTAAGCGAATCTCTGCGTAGGTAGGTGGGTCGCAAAAGGGGACACTGCAATCGTCATAACTATGAGTCAGGTGCCAAGCGTCTGAATTTTCATCATGTGACAAACCCGTCGGATGCTGCGATGGTCGTAAGTGTGAAAAACAGCCCCAAGTCACTTTTTTTTGTGCCCTTGCAACTTTGACCCTTCACTAAATGAACTGTTGTAAGTCAAGGACCACCAGTATAATTTTTGCAATCTCTCTTTTGAGCCGCATATAAAATGTGAACTATTTTGATTGATGGATGATGATTCTATGACTATTTACTATATTTATCAACTGTGCCATCCAACAATTTTTTACATTTAACGCTAAGCTTGGTTGAAGACTAAACTGCCATACAAGCTAAAACGGATTAATTTTAAACTAGGTTACTTTTTTTGACTGTGTATGCTTTGCAATCTCAGGAGTGGTGCGGCGGCCTAGAAGTGGAGCCCTTGCTTCACAATCAGGAGGCTGTGAGTTCGATCCTAGGTAGAGGCAGATATTTCTCTCTCTGGGCACAGTGAGAATGTATCTGCTGAACAAAACTCCACACTGGTGACAGGAAGGGCATCCGGCCAGGAAACACTCAGCTCCGTTCAGTTGCCCAGAAAGAAGATGACGATGTTTTGCAGACTCAGCCTTGGTGAGCGCCCTTTTTTACACAATCTCAGAAAAATAGCTTAATTCACTACCACGGTTAATTCGTTCGATTCAGCTGAGGAGCCCTGAACAATTGATTAACATTCAGTTCATAAATATTTTGTTGCAACATTACAAGTACTCTGCAATTTTAAAGAATGATATTCAATTATAAAATAATAACAAATGCATTTTTTTTTTAAAATGTGCCATCCAATCTGCTTCGGCATTAAATTGCTAATGTCTTTTTTTTTAAAAAAAAGCCAGAGTTGCATTTTTAAAACATCCCAATCCAGCTGTATCATTTGCAACCGGCTATAAATATTTTGATGACATCATTCAAGGAATGGATTGACCAAGCACGGCTGCGGTCCTCAGCTTACGACCCCAACGAGCCCCAAATTTTGGCTGCTAAGTGAGTCCCTGCAATTGCTAAGTTAGTGAAACTGGCTTTATTTATTTATTTAACTTTGCCCAGTTAAACATACTGCTTAAAATCCTAAGAAAAGTTAGAGGCAGATCAAAAACAGGCAGGAGATTTTGTCTTACTGTTGGGTCACAACAACAAACCCATGTACACAAGGGTGGGGTTTCTTAATGTCAGCCATTTTAAGATGTGTGAACTTCAACTCCCAGAATTCCCCAGTTCACCTACTTCAAGATGGGTGGATCTCAACTCCCAGAATTCCCCAGCCAGCATGCTTCAAGATGGGTGGACTTCAACTCCCAGAATTCTTAAACCAGCATGCTTCAAGATGGGTGGACTTCAACTCCCAGAATTCCCCGGCCTGCCATACTGGCTGGGGAATCCTGGGTGTTGAAGTCCACCCATCTTAAAATGGCGGAGGTTAAGAAACACCATCCTATGGAAAGTGCTCAAAAGCCCAGCCAATACAGCGCTCAGATGTTGGCCTGTCTTTTCCAACATCCCCAAAGTACAATTCTCATATTAAGGCACACTGCTCTTGATTATGGAGGTTCTATTAAGCCTCTCTTTGCCAACGAGGCCCTTTGCAATATGTTGGAATGGCAACGTATATGTGATTTTTCTTGCTGCTGGTTTTAATCTCTCCAACATCTATAGAACTAACATCTACGAATTAGCTTTGGTGTTTTAAAGTTCATCTCCTATTAACTGGCAGCATTTTGCCCAGAATGGCAAAATCCTATTTTAATCCAATTTTAAATTGACTGTTTTAAATGTTTTATGCTGCATTTTAATCAAATGCCAGTAAGCTGCCTAAAGTCACTTCTGACATGATGGGCATTTTGCAAGTTTAAGAAATGAATAAAAATAAGTGAATAAACAATGTTCCTTGATTTATCAGAATCCATCCATCCCGTCAACCAAACAACCTTCGTACTCCGAGACCAGCCTGTCCTTCAAAATATGATTCAAAATGGTTTCCCATCCAAAGAGCTGAATCTGCAGCCTGAATGAGATGCGACACAGGGGAGAAAAACCACACAAACCATGATTAAAAGGCGCCCCGACAGAGACAAAAGTTGTGCTATTCGGACCTGCAAGGAACACTCATCATCATCATTTAACGACCCCCATAATCCCTTGCGGGATGAAGTCTGAGCTAATGAATGGAGCTAGCAGAGTGTTTTAATGCCCAGATGCCCTTCCTGTCACCAATGCGGAGTTTTGTTCGGCAGATATATTTTCATTGTGCCTAGACAGAGAGAAATATCTGTCTCTACCTAGGATCAAACTCACAACCTCCTGATTGTGAGGCCACGTCTAGGCCACTGCACCACTCCTACCCAGAAGGAACACTGTATTGTCTAAATTGCATCCTTGCCTCTCCGGGAGACGAGAAAAATCGTTGCCGTCTCTGACTTCTCCCATATTGGCACTACACATAATTGCTTGGCATATACAGAGAACAGCAAAAATGTGCTAGTGCCAAAAAGGGCCAAGCCAAGGTCTTGCGCCGTTGTCGGACCCTCCCCTAAATAGCCCCCCCCTTCCCCAGATTTTGGAAGTCACACGCATTCACACGAAATTTTAGGATTTGGGGAAATGGCTTCGCTGTTGGAGGGCTGACATTTTTTCCCCTTCTGTTTTCTTTTTTTGTTCAAATACCCTTGATAGATAAATAAATGAATACAGGTAGTCCTCAACTTACAACCATTCGCTTAGTGACAATTCAAATTTTCAACGTCACTGAAATGAGTGAAGTGACTGATCTGTTTTTCATACTTAGGACCTTTGCAACATGACTGTGGTCATGTCATCAAAATTCCCAGGTGTTTATTTATGACAGCTGCAGTGTCCCGGGGTCACACGTTCCCCTTTTGCGACCGTCAGACCAGCCAAGTCAATGAGGAAGCCAGATTCATTTAATGACCGTATTACAAGTTTAACAACTGCAGTGAGGCACTTCGCAGCTGTGGCAAGAAAGGTCGGAAAATGAGGCAAAACTCAACCAACGTCTCACTTAGCAACAAGAAATGTTAGGCTCCTTTGTGGTTGCAAGTCGAGGACTACCTGTACCAATACTCCTGGCAGGATTGCAAAGATATTTGTCATGCCCCTGTCGGAGCCTGAATCTGCAGAATAGGATGAGCCGGAGCTGGAGCCAACGGAAATCGAGGGGCGGCTTCGTTGGCTTTGGAGTAATGTGGGGAGGAGCAGGACGAGGCAGCCCAGGGTCCCTCAGGATTGGGATGGCTTGTTGGCAGGGAGGAACGAGAGAGCGCCAGCAGTGGACATGAGGAGCAACGGAGCTCAGGTGATGAACCAGAACCTTCCCTCCTAATCCCTGAGCATGGAGAGTGGAGAGAAGGCAGGAACAGCGCAGGCCGACCCGATGACTCAGAAGGAGAGCGCCCGCCCCTCTTCACAAGGCACACCTGGGGATTGAGACTTAAGGAAGTGCTGTGGGGAGGGGCGTTTGTCGGGAACAAATACTGAATTAGTGGAGTTTTGTGTGCTGTTGCAGACGTCTGGCATTTGCCAGACTGCTTGCCTTCTTCCTTGCTTCATGGGCACATTGCTTCGTCCTTGCTTCGTGGATTCATTTCCCTATTCCTTTGTTTTGCTGACCGTGTGTGTGTGTCTTTGCTCTGGGACCCGCCAATAACATGGAAGTGTTTGAGGGGAAATTTGGGGCGTTAAAGGGCAGTTTGTACCCTCAGCTGGTTGTGTGGCCTTTGTGCCTTGTCCCATAACATCATCACAACGTTGTTGTAGGATTGTGTGAACAGCCTCCAAGAGATGATCGCGCCGAGCCAGATAAGGCGGCTTCTTTACGCCCACAACCATCGCATCCTTGCTCGTAACGCCACGTTTGTCCACCGATTCCCGCCGAAAAGGAGGTGGGTCAGACGCCCCCGTGGTTCTTTCGCTGCTCCGTTTATGGCCCTTTGTAATTCACTGATCGAGTGTTTTCACAGTGAATTCTACCAGTGCCATACACAGAACAGGAGGACGACGCTTCAGCTCGTGTGTCCAAAAATTGCAGGAAAGAAGGAAAGAAAAAAAACACAGAAAGAGGAAGAAAATCCTTTGAAAAAGAGATTTCAGGACTTTCTCGTTCTGTTTATGGATTTTCACAAACGACAGCCACAAAATTCAAGACGAAAAGGATCAGAGCATCCCTAAAATGGCTTCTCTGAGTGACGCATTGGGTGATGCTCATCGTGCAATCAATATGAAAATATGAGTCTCTACAGTATTTCAAACAAATGTTTGTTGAAAGCCAGTCAAATTGGGGGGGGGGGCTGTTCTGAATGCCCGGATATGCACCCCCTAATGTTGTGCCCCCCACACACCAAGTCGTCAAAGTTTTCTTCTTGCAAACTCGTTCATTGTATGGACTAGGCAAGGAGATGCACTCATTAAGGCGGTGAGTGCTGGAAGAGAGAAAGAGCACAGAACTATGTGGGACGTTGCATCGCGCCCTGATTTTTGTTCTCTTTGTGTTTTTCAAGCCACCCAAGAATCTTTGGCGGTTGTAACAAATTGTGTATTGCCATTGTGTCCATCTGTAACTTAGAGTAAGGTATCTCAACATGGCAATTTTAAAGATGGGGGGACTTCAAATCCCAGAATTCTCCAGCCAGCTCAGCAACCTTAAGATGGTTGGACTTCAACTCCCAGAATTCCCCAGCGTTGCTGGCTGGGGAATTCTGGGAGTTGAAGTCCCCCCATCTTTAAAGCTGTCAAACTTAAGGAGCACTGCAAAAATTCCCTAAAGCAACACAAAATTGCAAATTGCGACTGAAAGTTTCCCACTCACACAATTTCATTTCTGCCCCTTTCAAATGTTTTTCTGACAAAGCGACGTCATTTTCTCCCCAAAAAGATCCAGCGAGCTCACCCGGGTTTCCCCCCACGGACCCCATGGCAGGGCCAGATGTTGTGTACCTTGCCGACTGCTCAACCCCAAGATGAAGCCATCGGACAGGGAATGTGGTATCCTGAGCAATCAACCTCCCTGAGAAACAATTAATTAAATAAAATTAGATACAATAATAGAACAATTAATCAGTGGAAGGGCTTCCCTCCAGAAATTGTGGGTGCTCCATCACTGAAGGTTTATAAGAAGAGATTGGACAACTGTTTGTCTGAAATGGTATAGGATCTCCTCTAGGGGGTTGGACTAGATGACCTCACATGTCCCTTCCAACTCTATTATTCTGCTAAATTGCTGATATTTCCAGAGGAAGCAGCTTATCATGTATTGCTTCTTCTCGCCAAACTTCATCTAGATATGAATTCTTGTTCATAATATTGAATTTCAGATAGTCCTCAATTTAAGACCACCTGTTTAGCGATCATCTGAAGTCAGGACACTGAAAAAAAAGTGACTTTAAACCCGTTCCTTGCACTTAACGACTGTCGCAGCCTTGAATAAAATTTGGGTGCATGGCAACCAGTCTGCCTTTACGGTCGCAGCTTCCCGGATGCGATCACTATTTCTGACCTTCCCAGAGTCAATGGGGGAATCCAGATTCGCTTAACAACCGTGTGTGATTCGCTTAACATCCATGCTCATAAAATCAGATGTGACTCACTTAACAACTGCCTTGGCTTAGGCATTGAAATTCCGGTTGGAATTGCGGTCGTAAGTCGAGGACGACCTGTGACATCAACAACAGAATTGCAGCTACATAAGACACCCCAGAATTGCAGAGTTGTTGTGTGTCTTGGCCAGAGGAAAAATGGGGGCTTTTGTTGTGTGTCCCAATCACCACAACGCCAAAACACACCGGCATCCTCAGGGTGTCACAACATCTGTGGCGATGCTGCGTCTCCAGAGAATAGGGGTTGAACAAGTCAAAATGGCCGCCACAATGGTGTCTTCACAATGTTGTGTTCTCAGGCACGTCACACAGAGACACAAGCCACGCACAGTAAACAACAGCCGTACAACTTTTGCCGCTTAACAACTGCTGCAGAAAGACCCTAAAATCATAAAACTCACTTAACACTACGGCCTCGCTTAACAACAGAAATTTGGGGTTCTATTGTAGTCATAAGGTGAGGACTGCAACATTATCCTTAAGGAACCTACAGCCTGGAGATGGGGGTCATCCCTCAAAAATGCCGAATCCGGACAGAACTCTCCGATATGTAGCAATATAGGGAGTCCTCAATTTACAACATTTCATTTAGCGACCGTTCAAAATGAGAATGGCACTGAAAAAAGTGACTTCTGTCCGTTGTTCACACTTACGACCATTACAGCCTCTCCGTGGTCACACTTGATCAAACTTCAGACATTTTGGCCACTGATTCGTATTTATGACGGTGGTATAAGGGTCATGTAATCCCCTTTTGCGACCTTCTGACAAGCAATGGAGAAGATGGATTCATTTAATGACTGCGTGCTAACTTAACAATTGCAATGATTCACTTAACAACTGTGGTAAGAAAGGCCGCAAAATGGGGCCAAGCTCACTTAACGTATGTCTCGCTTAGCAACGGAATTTTGGCCTCGATTGTGGTCATTGTCCTATTTTTTTTCTTCTCCTCTGTTCCTTTATTAAGCATCATAGTCTGTTCAGGGAGCCCTTAATATACGGGATGATTTGGGGCCAATCATCAGGAGGTAGCAAGTTCTAATTCTGCCCTTGCCATGAAAGCCGCCTGGGTGACTTTGGGTCCATCTCAACCCCCCCCCCCACTCTCTCTCAGTCCCTCTCACCTCACAGGGTTGTTGTTGTTGGGGAAAATAGGAGGAAGGTGTGTCAGATATGTTCAGCGCCTTCAATTGTTTGTATCCTGCCTTTATTATTTCAAATAATAATAATATTTTTTCAAATAAGTCTTTCAAATAATTCTTATTATTTGAAATAATAATTATTATATTAAATAGTAATAATTATTATGTCAAATAATTATTATTTGAAATAATAATTAATATTTGAAATAATATTTATTGTTATTTCAACTAATAATTATTATTTTAACTAATTATTCTTATTATTTCGAATAATAACTCTTATTATTTTGAATAATTCTTATTTCAACTAATAATTCTTATTATTTCGAATAATTCAAATTCTTATTTCAACTAATAATTCTTATATCAAGTAATAATTCTTATTATTTCAAATTATTACTATTTGAATAATTCAAATTCTTATTTCAAGTAATAATTCTTATTATTTCAAATAATTCAAATTCTTATTTCAAGTAATAATTCTTATTTCAACTAACAATTCTTATTATTTCAAATTATTACTATTTTAAATAATTCAAATTCTTATTTCAACTAATAATTCTTAATATTTCAAATTATGACTACTTCAAATAACAATTACTATTATTTCAAATAATAAAGGCGAAGGAAATCAATCAAAGAGAATCAAGGAATGTGAGATGAGCGAAAACAAGCCTGCTCATGAGCGACATGCTTTAAAAACAGCCAAATTTCATGCTCCTTTCCTGAACGCACTCCGAGTGTTTATTTCCTTATTTCATTTCTTAAATTTATACCTCGCCTTTTTCACTGTGCAAAGCGACTCTCTGGGTGTCGCCAGAAACCAACATATAACTCAGGTTTGTAAAAGTGGCTTCCTTTAAAAGAAAAACAAAATAGTCTATCATCTATTATCAGCTATCAAAGGCCTGGAGACTAAAACATATGAAGAACGGTTGCCGGATTTGGGTTTGGCCAGTCTAAAGAAAAGAAGAATTAGGGGCGAGATGACAGCATTATTCCAGTATTTGAGGGGCTTCCTCAAAGAGGAAGGGGGCAATTTATTTTACAAAGCACCTGAAGGGCAGGATAAGAAACAACGGATGGAAACACCTCAAGGAGAGAAGCAACCTGGAATTAAGGAGCAATTTCCTGAGGGTGAGAACAATTAACCAGTGGAACAGCTTGCCACCAGAAATTGTGGGTTCTCCAACACTGGAAGTTTTTAAGAAGAGTCTAGCAAATCACTTATCTGAAAGAGTATAAGTTTGGGGGCTGGACTAGAAGACCTCCAAGGTCCCTTCCACTTCGTTCATTCATTCATTCATTCAATCATTCATCCATCCATCCATCCAGAACCGGATAAGAATCCCAATATTTCTAAGCCAACAAATCACTAAAACCGATTGCCAGACCCCAATCACAAGGATTCAGAGCCCTAAAATTCAGCAAGTTAAAATGCAGGCAGTCCTCGAGTTACGACCACAATTGAGCCCAACATTTATGTTGTTAAGTGAAACATTGGTTGTCAGTTTGCCCCCATTTTACGACTTTTCTTGCCTCTGTTGTTAAGCGAGCCATTGTGAGTCACACGGTTGTTAAATGAGTCACACAGTTGTTAAGTGAATCTGGCTTTCCCTGTGGACAGAAAGGTAGCGAAGGTCGCGAAACGGGATCATGTGACTCCCCTGGGACACTGCGACCGTCATTAAATACGAGCCAGTGGCGAAGCCTCTGAATTTTGATCGCGTGACTGCGGGGATGCTGCAACCGTCGTAAGTGTGAAAAACGGCCGTAAGTCCCTTTTTTCAGGGCGGTTGTCACTTTGAACGGTCACTAAGTGAACTGTTGTAAGTCGAGGATTAGCTGTGAACATGAAAGTCGCGATTAAATTTCCAAGAGAAGCAAGCTGGCCCCGAAAAAGCTCATAATATTCCATCTCTTAAAATTAAGGTAAAGTTGACGCCATCTTGACTTTTTTGACCTCCCTAGAGATATCCCTTCTACCGGTCCATGTTTGCAAATTCCCTATTTTTGTCTTGGTTGGTGGAACCTTTCTCCCTGTCCTCTAAAAGCAACTTTGCTTATTTATTTATTTATTTTATTTTATTTTATCATATTTTATTTTATCATTTGTATAAATACAAATTGCAATTAATAACAGAATAATAGAATAACAGAATCTGGAAGGGACCTTGGAGGTCTTCTAGTCCAACCCCCTGCTCAGGTGAGAAACTCTCTCCCATTTCAGACAGATGGTTGTCCAATCTCCTCTTAAAACTGACCAAACCTTAAGATTTAGCCTTTAATCTTCCTCCCCACAATTAATATTGAAGATAAATGCAGACGAAAAAAATACGAAGGGCCAACTTCAACCAAGCTCAGAGAGCCCAAAGGACCCCTCCTTTCAAGCCTGAGTTGCAACAAATATTCTCCTTTTAAAGAAATAATCTATATATAATTTATTTCCTATCTTCCTGCTGAGGAAGATGGGCAGAATTCGACAATAAAAATAAAATAATATTTCCTTTTGTGCAAACAACTTGAGACCAGCCAGTTTGCCCACATAGCGAAAGCAAAATTTCAGATCGATGCCAAATCCATAAAATTAGCCTCCCTGATATCTTTCCATAAATCCAATTTCCTTTTTCAGCTGCGGATTTTAAAAAAATCTGTGTCTCACATCCCCAGGTTATTTGCAAGAGGCAAGGCTTCCCATCAGAGGCCTTTGGGTGGACTACAACTCCCATCTTTCCTCAACCCACTTGGCTACGGGGGTGGGGAGGTATGCCATGCTGGCGAGGATGATGGGAGTGATCCTCCTAACATTTGTGGAAGATGAAATGGGACCCAAACAAGACAAAATGTCTTCCGCATTGCAAGCTCAAAAACCAGGCGGCCTTGACAAGGACCGGACTGAACCAGGCAAGGTTCCATGATCCGGTCTGTGCAAAATTAAAACTTTGTGATCCAGGCGAAGCTGGCTTATGGAACACGCTTGAGCAGTTTGATGGAAGATCTGGTGACCTATCATCTCCAGCCTCTAAACCTGGTTTGTTTGTGTGTGTGTTTGTTTGTGCTGAGCGTAGCCCAACCGGCTGGGTGAAATTGTATTGTGTGAACTCTGAAAATGGGTTCACTTCCATCGCCAGGACTGAGAACCTTCTGTGAAAGCACAAAATGATAGACAGAGAGGGAGGGAGGGAGGGAGGGAAAGATGATAAATGATGGGCAGGCAGACAGACAGACAGGTGAGAGAGAGAGAGATGAAAGAGAGAGAATAGTGTGTGTGTGTGTGTGTGTGTGTGTGTGTGTGTGTGAGAGAGAGAGAGAGAGAGAGAGAGAAAGAGACAGACAGACAGACAGACAGACAGATAGGTGTGTAGATAAATGATAGATATAAAGAAACAAATACAGGAGAGAGAGGGATGGATGGATGGATGGATGGATGGGTAGATTGATAGAGATGGATGGATAGATGAATAGATAGATAGATAGATGATAGATGGATAGATAGATATGGATAGATAGATAGAGAGAGAGAGAGAGATATGGGCGGATGGATGGATGGATGGATGGATGGATGGATGGATAGATAGATAGATAGATAGATAGATAGATAGGTGTGTAGATAAATGATAGATATAAAGAAACAAATACAAGAGAGAGAAAAAGAGGGAGAGATGGATGGATGGATGGATGGATGGATAGATAGATAGATTGATAGAGATGGATGGATGGATTGATAGATGGATAGATGAATAGATAGATAGATGGTAGATGCTAGATGGATAGATAGATATGGGTGGATGGATGGATGGATAGATAGATAGATAGGTGTGTAGATAAATGATAGATATAAAGAAACAAATACAGGAGAGAGAAAAAGAGGGAGAGATGGATGGATGGATTGATAGATGGATAGATGAATAGATAGATAGATAGATATGGGTGGATGGATGGATAGATAGATGATAAATGGATAGATAGATATGGATGGATGGGTGGGTGGATAGATAGATAGATAGATAGATAGATAGATAGATAGATAGATAGACAGACAGACAGACAGAGATGGATGGATGGATGGATGGATGGATGGATGGACAGACGGATGGATGGATAGGTAGGTATATAGATAGATAGATAGATAGATAGATAGAGATGGATGGATGGATGGATGGATAGATAGATGATAGATGGATAGATGATAGATGATAGATGGATAGATGGATAGATAGATAGATAGATATGGATGGATGGATAGATAGATGATAGATGGATAGATGGATAGATGGATAGATGGATAGATAGATAGATAGATAGATAGATATGGGTGGATGGATGGATGGATAGATAGATGATAAATGGATAGATATGGATGGATGGGTGGGTGGGTGGGTGGATAGATAGACAGACAGACAGACAGATAGAGATGGATGGATGAATGGATGGATGGACGGACGGACGGACGGATGGATAGGTAGGTAGGTAGGTAGATAGATAGAGATGGATGGATGGATGGATGGATGGATGGATGGATGGATAGATAGATGATAGATGGATGGATGGATGGATGGATAGATAGATAGATAGATAGATAGATAGATAGGTGTGTAGATAAATGATAGATATAAAGAAACAAATACAGGAGAGAGAAAAAGAGGGAGAGCTGGATGGATGGATTGATAGATGGATAGATGAATAGATAGATAGATAGATAGATATGGGTGGATGGATGGATAGATAGATGATAAATGGATAGATAGATATGGATGGATGGGTGGGTGGATAGATAGATAGATAGATAGATAGATAGATAGATAGATAGACAGACAGACAGACAGAGATGGATGGATGGATGGATGGATGGATGGATGGATGGATGGACAGACGGATGGATGGATAGGTAGGTATATAGATAGATAGATAGAGATGGATGGATGGATGGATGGATAGATAGATGATAGATGGATAGATGGATAGATGATAGATGATAGAT
>JAKOOJ010000007.1:88717383-88722383 GCA_022577455.1 Arizona elegans | reverse complement strand
TATCATCTATCTCTATATAATTATCTATATCTCTCTATCTATTTCTATATAATTATCTATATCTATCTATCTATCATCTATCTCTATATAATTATCTATATCTATCTATCTATCATTTCTATATAATTATCTATGTCTATCTATCTATTTCTATATAATTATCTATATATCTATCTATCATTTCTATATAATTATCTATATCTATCTATCTATCTATCTATTTCTATATAATTATCTATATCTATCTATCATTTCTATATAATTATCTATATCTATCTATCTATCATTTCTATATAATTATCTATATCTATCTATCTATTTCTATATAATTATCTATATCTATCTATCATTTCTATCTATCTATTTCTATATAATTATCTATATCTATCTATCTATCTATCTATCTATCTATCTATCTATCTATCATTTCTATATAATTATCTATATCTATCTATCTCTCTCTCTATCATTTCTATATAATTATCTATATCTCTCTATCTATTTCTATATAATTATCTATATCTATCTATCTATCTATCTATCATTTCTATATAATTATCTATATCTATCTATCTATCTATCTATCTATTTCTATATAATTATCTATATCTATCTATCTATCTATCTATCATTTCTATATAATTATCTATATCTCTCTATCTATTTCTATATAATTATCTATATCTATCTATCTATCTATCATTTCTATATAATTATCTATATCTATCTATCTATTTATCTATCTATCTATTTCTATATAATTATCTATATCTATCTATCATTTCTATATAATTATCTATATCTATCTATCTATCTATCTATCTATCATTTCTATATAATTATCTATATCTATCTATCTATCTATCTATCTATCTATCTATCTATCTATCTATCTACAGTATCTATCATCCAGATTATCTATCTATCTATGGTCTATCTATCTATCTACTCCTCCATCCATCTATCTATCTATCTATCTATCTATCTATCTATCTACTCCTCCATCCATCCACCCAGCTATCTAGCTTCCTAAGAGAGTATTTGTAGCTCAGGGTTGAACTTTTGGGTTCTTGGTGCTCTCTGAGCTTGGTGATTTTCTTGCAGACCTTTCATGACCCAGCTAGGTAACATCATCAGGGCTAGAAGCGAGTGGGGTTTTCTCTCTGTTTGGCTTACATATATATTCCCCCAGCAATCAAAAGAAGACATGTTTACAAAAATATAGGACCTTTTCCATCCTCCTGGACAAGGTGGGATTCTGGAGATGACTTTCCAAGAAGGGAAGAGATAAAGAGGAGATTGAATTCTAGAGGAGAATCCATCAAATATATTTAGAAGCAAAGTGGGGGTTTCCGGGCACGTTTAACGGTGACCCCTAACCTCTTCAGTGGATGGTAGGCACCTCTAATCCAGCACACCAGGAAGACACCAGCTTGGGAGGGCTGAATCTGGAGTGGAGCAAAAGACAGGATTAATCTGTGGAACTCCCTGCCACAAGGTGAGCTGATGCCCATTCAGGTGGGCATTAATTCGACTGGGAAAAGCAAGCAAGGGTTTAGTATTAACTAAGTTATTAACCGCCCAGAGTTGCTAGGAGCCAGGTGCATACAAATTTATTAAAGTTTGATAAACCTATTTAAGAAAAAAAAACATTTATTCTGAATAAAGTTAGTCTGTACATACTAAATAAAATAAGATTGTTCCCGTTTATATTCACTGCATTTTGGGTTGAGTGAATATTACTGTATTCTAAAACAGAGTCTATTTTTATAATTTTCTTTTTCTCCCTCTGCATTTGGACCAAACTCAAAATATGACAAATTATGCCTAAATATATATATATATATAAGATTTAAAAAAAAAAAAACTTTGCATTTTAGGGCATCTTTCTTCAACTTGGTGTCTATTGGACATGTCAAATTTTGGTGCCCCATGCCAAAGTGCAATGTCAAAAATCAAATATCGCCTCCTTAGAGGCGTAGCTAACTGGGGAATTCTGAGAGTTGAAGTCCGCATGTCTCAAACTCGCCAGTGTTAAGAAACACTGTGTTACAGTACATATCTAATTTTGTTAGCAAGAAGTGCTGCCTACAGAAATGGCTGGCCACCGCCATTTTATCCAACCATGCTGGCATCGCCTGATGGTACCCCATCCAATTACCAATCAGATCTGCTCCTCTTTTCCTTGCTTCCCAAGCAGCCAACCCTACATCCTGCCATCTTCTTTGGTTTCCGGTTACAATTAATTAATTTCATTCTTCCAGTTTCAGAAAGGAGACCCTGGTATAGGGCCTTCTGTTTGAGAAAGGGGGTTGGACTAGAAGACCTCTAAGGTCCCTTCTGTTGTTCGGTTATTCTGTTGTTATTCTGTTGTTATTATTCTGTTATTCTGGATGGCAACGGTTGCACCATTGCCCTCTAGAGCAAAATCCTGCTGCAAAATCAATTATTTTTTGGTCGGCTGGGATTCTATAAGCCCCTAGAAGAAGAAAGGGAAGGAGAGAGAAGGAGAGGGGAGTAGAGAAGAGAAGGAGGAGAAAGAAGAGGAAAGGAGAGGGATGTTGTAAAAATGGGTAAAATACAGTGTACAGGAGAAAAGAAAACAGACGGACTATTTCATATTTCTTCTTTCTTTTTTAAGGGTTATACTCTTGAAACTATAACGGAAGATAATATGGATGCTAAAGCACATCAGGTTAGATGTTATTGCACACTCGTTAATATTTATATGAAAAATAAAATTTGGAGCAAAAGGTAGGAGTAAATAATATGAAATAAGGAAAACGGAATGTAATAATTAGGAATATGTTTATATGTATTGAAATATATGATACTCAAACATCGCACCATTCACACAATGATTTGTATAAATTTAAAAAAAAACTTGATTTTAAAAAAAAAAGAATCCACCCAGGACCCTTTTTGGTTCCCCACACAGACCCTCCTACAGAGGTTTGGACCGATGCACACAAACAAAAACTTTTAGCCTTTCCATCATGTGGCATTGCACAAGCTGCAGGAATTAAGAGTTAAAAACTCACAAAGGCGCACTTGTTTACAGAGGCATCTTCAGGTTCAATTCTGTGAATCTCGTGGGTTTTGTGTTTTTTTTTTTTAATTCCACGTATACAGACGTTTTAGAATATTTGCAAAAAAAAAAGGGGGGGGAGAATCCTGGCTCCGTCCAAGCTTTGAGATGGGCTGCCACTCAAATTAAAACAAAATTTCCCAGCCCACTTGGAAAAAAGCAAAACAAAAAAAAAACAAAAAGGTTGGAGGGAATTTTGCATGCAGAGAGAAAATTGTCGCTTTTCACTTTGGCACACAAACACAACCACCCCAAGGCATGTTTGTCGTGCATGTTCCTGATGATGCGTGTTTACTCAAAAAAAGAAATCCCTCAGGATTCCTTCAGCTTCCTCCGAGGTAAACCAGCTTGCAGAGATCTCTGCAATATTCTTAGCTGCGAAGAAAAAGCCTGTTGAATTTTGCAAGGTTTACTCCTGAGTAAAAGACAACAAGGAGGAAGAACTGCATTTCGGCTGCCCCAGAAGGTCTGACTTCAGAAGGGACCAATAATCTTCAATATTATTCATCACGTTCAAACACCGTTTCAAAATATAGTGCAATATTGTAATGACGTCTCTTATTTAATAAACGAACTATACTGCATTTCAATTACTACATAATATTTTTGTAATGATCTCTTGAATCTCTGTAGTTTTTCATGCTTCCCTTATTTTCATTATTTGTTGGACGCCCAAAGAACCCAACAGATACGTAAACCATAATTAAAAAAGGATCGATTAGAGAACACTAAGAGAACCATCAATCATATTTTTAAAGGAATCCAGTTTATGAGAGAAAGAATTATTTGTTTCATTGTTTTATAACTTGGAAGCTACCCTAAAGTCATGTTTGTAAGGGGGAGATGGCAGCATAAAAAATGTAGACACAATTGAAATTTAAAACTGATTTTAAAATAGATAAAATGTCAATAAATCAACCCATGTATGCAAACGATGAAATAAAAATAAATAAGAATGGAAGAAGAAATTGAAATGAGAATAAAGATAATTAGAAAATCGGGGCTGCTCAAATACCACTTTAGATTGAACTGAAAAGGGAAACAACAGGAGAGAGGAGAGGAGAAGAGAAGAGAGGAGAGGAGAAAGAAGAAAGGGAAAAGGAGAGGAACAAAAGGGAGGGGAAAGAGGAGCAGAAGAGAAGGTTAGAACAGGGGAAGAAGAGAGGAGTGGGGGAAGAGAAAGGAAAGTAGGAAAGAGAAGGAGAGGAAGAATGAAGGAAGCAGGAGGAGAAAGAGGAAGGAAGAGAAGGGGAGGAGGAGTAGAAAGGGAAAAGGAGAGGAAGAAAAGGGAGGGGAAAGAGGAGCAGAGGAGAAGGTTAGAAGGGGCGAAGAAGAGAGGAGTGGGGGAAGAGAAAGGGAAGTAGGAAAGAGAAGGAGAGGAAGAATGAAGGAAGCAGGAGGAGAAAGAGGAAGGAAGAGAAGGGGAGGAGAAGAAGAAATGTTGGAGTAAAGGTAAAGGATAAAAGAGCAGCCCTGAAAAAGTAAAAATCAAAAATGAAAGTTAAAAGAAAAGATGAATGAAAAATGATGGAAATGACTGTACATGTAAATGTGTTTATGGGAAATAAAAATAAAAAACTTCTTTTAAAAAAATAAATCAACCCATGGGTGGCACAGACAATCTCTTCATCTCTTTCAGTTAGCCTGTCTCTCTTGATTTTATGATTTTATGGTTGATTTTAAATTTTGATATGGATTTTAAATTGATAAATTTTAAACTATGGGCCAAATTTAGTTATTTTAAATCTATTTTTAATCGTACTTTATGTATAAATGTTTTATTTTGGCTGTTCACCGCTCTGAGTCCGAAAGGAGAAGGGCGGTATAGAAATTTGAATAATAAATAAATAAATAAAATCGAGCAAACCACCAGGCAAGGCTCAAATCCAGCTAACCTGAGATACATCATTGC